>JABWIB010000268.1:84445-108769 GCA_016617825.1 Platyplectrum ornatum
GACAGCGATACCAGTAAAAACAGTGTGTGTGTATATATATATATATATATATATATATATATATATATATATGTGTGTGTGTGTGTGTGTGTGTGTGTGTGTGTGTGTGTGTGTATGCATATATGTATATATATATATATATTTCATTTGTGATTCATAAAGACTAATTTGCAAACTAGCAAAACTAAATCTCAGGATACACAATTATGGTGCCATTCAATGTGTTCTCAATGACGAGGAATAATACACAGGTGGTTAATAACAGTACAGTTTCTAATAATGCTAGCCTACTTAGAAAGCCAATGACCAAGTCCATGCTAAGTCAGTTGGTGGGATGAACAATGTTGGCAACATTTTTATCAGGTTCCTTATAGATACATTTGAAGAAACCCCTAATATGGTAGAGGTATACATTAGGGGTCCCATCCAGTTGACAGTAAGGGCAGACCAGGTGCAGTGTAGACATCAGCCAAACCATACAGTCCAGCTGAGCTGGAAAACATAACTAGAACTCTGTTATCACAGCCTAAAATATTCCTCCTCTTTCTTGCATGATTTGCTAAAGGAAACAATTCCAACTTTACCCTTACCCCAAAATGTCCACCCCCAACATCCATATTAGGACAAGTTTATATAGGTGATTGCAGACAGAGCAAAATTTGTAAATATATAAATGCAAAACTAATAAATCACACATTAACATGATAAAGAATATGTTAACTATAAAAAATAGTAGGTACTTTTTGAAGAAAAGTATAAAGTATAAAGTATATACTTCACACTTCATCCATTTATTCTCCATATCCCAAAGTTAATGGTTTCACTTAACTCCACAGTCTATGCCTTATACTCTAAAACAGGGGTAGGCAAAGTGCTCCAGAATGTAAGCTCATAAGACAGGGATGTCATAACCCCCCTCCCTCTTCAACTTGCACATCCCAGACTACCTTGTATAACGCTTCCATGTCTGATGATATATTTTCATGCATGTTACATAATAACATGCAATTATGTTTCTCCTCAATGTTATATACAATTATTATTGTTTTTTGCAAAAGAAACGACATTTGCCAAGAAGAAAAGACCTAACTAATTAATAATCTGCTTCTCTGTAGAAGAGGTGTGATTCATACCCTTAAGTTTCATCAGAATAGGAAGTACTCAAAATCCATTAAGGAACAAATGTTGTAAAAATAAAGTACTCTTATTACTGTAAAAACACAGAAGTGAGAAAACAGCCTTACCGGGTATTTGTGTATAGCTACAAAACACAAACTTTGCTTCAGGATGTATATTTGTCAATCATTTTGGACACAAGAATGTGTGTTACATCCATTATCCTGAACATTGTATAGTAACAAATTCAATTGAAACATATTTTACAGGCACACAAAACCAAAGCCTCTCTTTTCCTATTTTATACACTTTAAGTATATATTTATATTACAACAAGCTGGTATGTGTGACTTGCATGTAAAAGTACTTCTTTGCATATTTACCTGATAACAGATCTTTTCTATGGGAAACTTGTCCACTTTCTATTACTAATTTACACTCAAGGGGATCAGGGGGGGAATTCACTAACTGACGATTTCCAAAAATGTGTATTCACTAAGTGACGGATGTGTATTTTTTCGTCATTTTGATTGACGTTTACAGTTCGTCAATGGGATATCGCGGTGACGATTTTTGCAATACAATGGATACAAAAATGGAATTCACTAACTGTATACCGAATATTGTATTCTCCCACACATCGTCATGATGATTTGTAAAAATCGTCAGTGTATACGTCAGTTTAGTGCAATATCGCCTGACGAATACCCGTTTTTTCGTCAATGGATATCGTCAGCATTCGTCAGCCATTACATATTGTCAATACAAATCGTCACTTACTGAATACTATACATCAACAGTCATTGACGATTTCAGATCACTGACGAACGCTGACGATATGAAATCTCAGCAAAAATCGTCAGTGAATTCCCCCCCAGGTGTGAAGGGTTATGAACAATAGTTTGAGGCTTTAGCATCAAGAGCAGCAAATTTCAATAACGCCATGTACATGATAGTCTACCCATTACCGGTGATAGGATTGGAGACAGACATCCAGAGGACAGATGTGCCGTTTCTCCAGATTCCAAAACTAAATAGCTCTGTGATGAGGCTTGAGTAATGTTAAAGGTCTCTTTCCAAGCACAGATGAGCAATCAAAGAAAGGCCACGTCTCTGTAGAGATTAGATCAGTGGTGGAAAATTTAGAAGTGGTGGTATGGACATTTAGAAGTGGCGGTATGGAAACACAAGATATAATAGAAGTCAATGAGATTTTAAGTTTTTCAATTACATCTATGGGAGAAGTGCCGGTATGGCATACCCCCCTGTATACACCCCCACTTCCAGCCCTGGATTAGATGAAAGACAAGATAAATGGGTTCCTGTTCAGGGTGCATTTCTGGGTGTGCCAGGATGTCAACTAAGTCCCATTCCCCAGACCTGAATTCAATTGAGCATATCTGGGACATCATGTCTTGCTCCATCCACCAACACCACATTGCACCACAGACTGACGAGGAGTTGGCGAATGCTTTAGTCCAAGTCTGGGAGGAGATCCCTCAGGAGACCATCCGCCACCTTATCAGGAGCATGCCCAGACATTGTAGGGAGGTCATACAGGCACGTGGAGGCCACACACTACTGAGCCTCATTTTGACTTGTTTTAAAGGACATGACATCAAAAGTTGGCTCAGCCTGTAGTGTGCTTTGCGACTCAAAATCCAGACCTCCACGTGTTAATACATTTGAATTGATTGGTTATTGTCCCCCCATATGTCTAGCGAAGAAACAACGTGAAAAGGTGGTACAGTCATCATGGGGATAGAGCATGAAGGCGGCCGCCATTATGTTCCAGTAATTTAGTCGCTGCTATAGATGCTGAGTGAGACACGGGTGAATAAATGGGACAAAGCATAGCGGCTATTATTAAACCCATCTTAAATTCTCCAGGTGTTCTTACAAACCCTCCAAAACAACCAATTACATACGCCTATGCAGGTCCAGCATCGGTCATGGAACAGGAAGATAAGACGAGAGAGTGAATGAGTCATCACGACACACCCAAAATAAATATATTTTGAGATTAAATTCTTGGCAGCGAAACACACAATGATGTATATGGTTACACAAGATGTAATAGATTGTAGTTGATAAGAAATTGCTATGGCTAATAAAAGAACATTTTTTGTAAAAGGATCTCCCCCCCCCCTCCCTCCCCCCCTGTCTTAGGGGATTTGAAACAGCTTTGCAGAAGTTCAGTTATGAGAAAATAGGTCTCAATCGCAAAATAGGGGAAGCTGCTATCATTTTATTTCCTGAACACTTGCTGTAAATTCTTAGGATTGCCGAAGTAAAATTTTCAGGAAATCTTTGTATTTTGATCACTGAAGACCTAAATTTTCTTATAGATACTAAGGGCTGGATTCAGCTTTTCACTCTCATGACTTACACTCATGACTTACACTCTCATGGGTAAAACCATGTTGCAGGGGAGGTAAATTTAATTAGTTGCAATCAGCATAACAGGTGACAGCTGATGTTTCCAGCCCAAGTCTAATAACAGTGTAACAGTAAAGCTGGTCAGTATCTGTGTGCAACATGCAACATGCAACAATAAAGTATTTTCCCTGCATGCAAACACTAACATTCATTTTATCTCCCCTGCAATTCAACATGGTTTTACCCATGAGAGTGTGAGATAAAATGAATGTTAGTGTTTGCATGCAGGGAAAATACTTTATTTTTGCAATTTGCACACAGATAGTGTAACAGTAACGCTGGTCAGTGTTATTAGACTTGGGCTGGAAACATCAGCTGTCACCTGTTATGCTGATTGCAACTAATTAAATTTACCTCCCCTGCAACATGGTTTTGCCCATGAGGTAAGTCATGAGAGTGAAAAGCTGAATCTGGCCCTAACTCTCTAAACCTTTCTCCCCCATGCTGCACTTCCCTCTCTTCTTTTTATGGTCACATATTTTCATTTACTACACATTTAAGTTTTTCTTTAAAAATATATTTCATAATCTCTATTACAACTAACAGAGCAAGTACTGCAATAAACAGTCTGTCCGCAGTCTGAAAACAGAACACAAAATAACCCAAAACATTTCAAAAAATGAGAAGAGCAAAATAAGCCATGGTGAGCCTGGGGTAGCTAACAGTGAAATGATTAGTTAGTATCTGATAGGAAAAATATTCTATTGACCATCCATACTATATCTGACAAGACATTTACTCTTCCTTAATCCTGGTGCCTGGTGGTCATTTCCACCTTGACGGTCCAACGTCTGGATGTCTACGTAAAAGGACAAAGTGACTGGCTCATAAGATGTAGTTTTCTTGAGTCATTGGTTGTGATCAGTAGAGATGCAATATCTAATACCCCCTTCACACCGATTACCCTGGTAATTCAGTCTTTTACTACCAAGATAGTTTGCTGGGCCTCTGAATTACCCTGGTCACTAACCCTGTTGTGCCTCGGGAGCTACAGCCCCCGTTCTACTTGCAGAGCAGGGCAGCAGCATGTATACATCGTCCATGTATGGCTGAACATGAGAACAAAGAGAATCCCTAGAAGCAGCTGCGCACTTTTACAATGAAAACTTGATGCAGGTACTTGTTAACAGCAAAGGAATTTTACAATACAAATCAGAACGGCACGGAGAAGACCCCATCTTGTCTATTTCAAAAAAGCACAGTATGCGGGGGTAGATTATAAATATGTATTACACTCACATAGGACCAGATCCAGATTTTCAAACTTCACTTGCGTAAACTTACAAGTAGGCAAAACCATATTGATTTCCAGAAAGGAAGTAAAATGAATGTCAGTGTTTGCATGCAGGGAGAATACTTTATTGTTGCTTATTGCACACAGATACTGACCAGTGTTACTGTTACACTGTTATTAGACTTGTGCTAGGAAACATCACTCATCTCTAATACCATCCCCTGCAACTGAACATGGTTTTTCCACACTCGTAACTCCTAAGTCTGGATCTGGTCCTTAGTTTTAAAAAGCTATGATCTGTTAAACACTATTTGCAATAGCTACAGAATGAATAAACATTTCATCCAGAGTTTATGCAAAAACTTTACTAAGAATGTGTTATGAAGATAAAAAAAAAACACAACAGTGGTAAAAAAGCAGATATTTTCAGAAATGTTCTGCTTCTCTATTCTAATCCTATTTCTAACCAATGCAGAATATGATACAAAAGATATCTTCTATTCAAGGTACAATTTCTTAATGTTGCCAGGGCAACCTTGGCCCATTTAGCACTTTACTCAATGTAAATATGTAATTCTTATGATCCTTCTATGACCACTAAAATATAATGGAAATAAAACTTACCATAGTAACTGAAAAGAGGCTTAAATATACTGTTATTGCAAGTTTACAAGAACACGGATAACAAAAAAAAACAAAACTCAACAATGAAAAATAAAAAATGTTTTGCCACATTTGACAGCACATCCAGTTGAAATTGAGGTTTTAATAGAAATAATTTATATATTATTGAAACAAAGATGACAGACATAATGCCTCAAATTATCTAAAACAGAAATTACATGGATTTATACAAAAGTTCAATTAATATGTACTGAACACCCTGCCCCACCGCAAGTGTGATAGGCTGTATATGGGAGTCATCATTCAGAAATCACAACGGACAGAACAGGTATGGTTAGACCTAAACATGGTAACTGCGGATTCAGCCACATGATTCATTTCTCTGTCATGACAATACCCTGCAGTATCATACAATGGTGAAAACATAGAAGGTACACTAAATATGCATATGTCTTTTCAGTGCTAACTATGCTAGCCATGACTTGCTTTAATGTGTCCCCATACACACTGTTCTATAGTTTCCTGGGAGTTATTTCATTAGCTGTTCAAATAAATCTCGTCCAATAGGGGGCCTTATGAAAAATATGAATGAATAGTTTAAGTGAACACTGTATATAATGACACTGGGACATCACTGAGTGTGTAATATTCCGAACTCTGAAAAATCCATTATGACTATGTGCCTATGAGTTGACAGCATACACAAAATTTTACTTTAAAATGCAAAATAAAAGAAATACTAAACCACCTACATGCAATATTCATATCATCATATCAACGTGACAATGAAAATAACCAGCATTAAAACCTAGTCATGAACACACATTTCTCTTAACTTGCAATGTGGGCATAATTTGGGAAGACAACTATTTTGTTGTTGAAATTAAGGCAACTTTCTGAGTACAACACTTTGCTTTGTGTTTCCTGCAGGAATGGACTAGGATGGTTGAAGGTGTAAATGATGTATGTTAACTGATGATAGAATAGACAGAATGTTACTCCACTGAATTACAGCATTGCATCTCAGAACTCATCTGTTGTTCTCAGAACAGTTCTTCTTACATTGCCCTTCTGTGCAGACAACTCCCTTGTGTAAATGAATTACATATTATTTGAAAAAGAGAATGTCATAAGCACAAGGTGAAGTGTTAAGAAAAGATTTCAGATAAAATATAATAAATATGTATTGAAAGAAATTTTTACCATTTGAGGGTTTGCATATTTGACAAAGGGCGGAAAAAACCCACTAATTCCAAATCACTATAGTTATTTAAAAACACTGTATGAAATAAAGGTAACTAACAACAAAAGATGTAGGCTGTACATGCAAACAAAAGCCTTACAGACAAAAGTCTGAGTATACTATGAAGCACCCCAATGGCCAGCATATAAACAAGTGGATATCTTGGAAAGCAGAAGGGGAGAAGAAAAGCTAAAAACCAGTAAATGAGACATTGTCATAATGTATACATTATACATCAAATATTGTTTATAACACTTGTTTATTATTTGGTCTACACAATAATTGTGTTAATTAGAAGTAGGCCTAGATTTACTAAACTGCAGGGATTGGAGAAGAGGAGATGTTGCCCATGGCAACCAATAACATTCTAGGTCTCAGTTTCATATTACATACTGGAGAATGTAAGCTCGAATTTGATTGGTTGCTATGGGCAACGTCTCCAGTTTTCCAATCCTGCAGTTTAGTAAATTTAGGCCATAGTGTGTTCTTGTAGACTCAAAGTTAAAAGTTAAAATAGTAACAGCACAAAACATTATTAAAAGGTTAGGACATGGCTTATAAATTACCATCTCCTCCTTCAGACTGCCCTCTATATGGATTGTATTTGGGCTTCGGAGCAACTACTGGTGCAAACTTCTTAGGGTTTTGCTGAGTTGACACAGAAATGCTGGGTGTACCAAACCCTTGTGTAGTCTCCATTCTGGCCGTCACATGTCCAAGGCTGTCCCCGGAGCTCTTTGGCGGTAGCCATGATGGATGAGACATCTTTCAGGTCTAGAAAAGTTATAAAAACAAAAAAAAAAATAAAAGGTTAATAAATAAATATCACACGTTAGAACGCTTAAAACATGAGGAAATGCAGCTAATGGATATTTTCAATTGAGATTCAGAATGCAGCTATCATGAACAATCATGGCAACCACAGTAATATCTCAAAATGAACAATAGTTTTCAGAGGACCCATTCATATTGAGCCTTTATCCGGGAATTTCAAGTAATCTGAGAAATTCCTGAGCATTGTATCAGCAACATGCCTCAATATGTACCAGTCTTAACTTCAATTACCAAATAAAAATAGAGGGATATTAAGAAATAAACTCTTTAATAAATTTAGTATCTTAAGCCAAAGAATTAAAAAAACAAAACAAAATGGTCACTAACACAGCCAAAATTTTAACCATCCCAAAACTATCACCTACAAATATCCCTTTAATATTAAATGCACTGTTGGAATAATTGTAAATGTCCTAGGGTTCAGACTGGTGATCTAAGCTTTTGTGACCTGCAAAAAATTCTCAGAGTGTTTTAAAGATCGGTGGTGTTACAAGTTTGTTGGAATAGGTACGGTAAGTGAATTTTTCACAAGCGGTTTTGTTTTAACACTATATAAAACAATACAGTAACATGTATTCATTTTTCATCATGTTTATGCATACACATGTGTATAAGTAAATGTATCATGACATGCCTGATGGTTTAGCAGATTCTTATTAGCAAAGCATTTCTGGAATTTTCTAACTGCTTCCTTTGCAAGTTGAACATAAATTTCCCTATTTTACTTTGCTATTCTAGTGCAAGAGATTCGTGTCTACTTTAATGAACAAAATTATAGCTCTACTAAAAAAGTATTTAATTTACTGTTTCAGATAGTTAAAACTCTGCCTAGATCTTCTATAATAAGACTTTTTTGTCAATGAATTACTTTATTCACTCTTTTGCAGGTTACTTTGCAGAAACATGTTGTGTATTAGTATGGTGGTTAAGAGACAGTATATGTAAGCAGCTATTGCAAATTCCATGGGTCCCCCCTCCCCAACAGGCTTTGTTATGTCTATAAGCAGATGTTCTAAAGTCTTTGGCACAGAGCACAAGGGTTTGAAACTTTTAATATTAGGCTTGTGAACAGTGGTCGAAGTGGAAATGTATCAGGTGGGTTATGGACATTTAGAAGTGAGGATATGGAAACACTGAATATAATGGAAGTCAATAGAGTTTTGAAGTTTTTCAATTACATCAGTGGGAGAAGTGCCGGTATGGCATACCCCTGTATACACCCCCACTTCCAGCCCTGCTTGTGAAGCAAAATTCTATGGCTTGAAAATTGCAACTTGCACAGAATATAAATGCAATGGCCAAGAAGTGCAGAACAATTTAAAACAGGTCAGAAATGAATTGCAACTGGGATAAATAATATAGGAAATTGAAAGGAACAACAAAGAAATCGCCCTAAATGGAGAAACATTTATGCCCACATATATGGCGATTTCATAAAACTACATCTTTTAACAATAGTTTCTTTGTACTTAAGTCTAAAGAACCAAAGATCCGGTACAACATAACAAAGAAATACAGCTGTTTGACTTGGATTAAATAGCACAAAGTTCTCCAGAAAGCAATGTGGTTACTAAAGATTAGAATTTTATTCGTTTAATTATATAAATGCTAACACGTCCAGTAGAAAGCCTCCACTCTGGGCGCGCTCATATATTTGGAAGTCAGTTTAGGAATAAAACCCATATGTTTAACATATTGGTGTTTGAGACAGATATTATGCTGGACATCTTCAAAATTTTGTATAAGTAAAATATCACAGAAACAGTCTTGATAAAGATAGAAATCATCATGTGGGATAAACACAAAATATGAATGATAGTGTTACTCTTCTAATTGAGGGGTACTGCAGTGTGCACTACACATGGCATTATTGTGAGTCTTTGATATTGTCAGTCCTCAGAGTCATAACTGGTTTCTTACACTTCTACTGGTATTGCCAACTATAGGCAGTTGTTTTACAATAATTAGCAATTGTATGGGTGGTTATATAGTACCACATATATTTTAATATTCATTCATTTAATATTATTATTTTTAAATTATGATCAGATATGTTTCAGTTTCATTATTTCATATAGGATCTGCAGCTCAGTGTCCATAAATTCAATCCGGTTCAGTTTCATATACAGAATCTATAGTTCAGGGTCTGTACACCTACTCCAATCCATAGTTCCACCATGGTCCAGTTTCATATAAAGGGCCTGCGGTTCTTTGTGCAAAATATCCACAGCGTTTCTTTGTCCTATAAAAACACTGTGGTTCTAAAGTGCCTTTACATTCAGGGGCATAGTGAACAATAATCACAAATCTAAGCCCCACAAATAAAGGAAGAATTGAGCAGGAGCAATCTGGAGATCGGCAACCAAACCAAAGTACTGAAGCTCCTTCCACTAATCATGACAATGCAGAGACCATTGGCCATAAACCCACATGGCCTACAGGCAACGTAAAAGGAAAAGCCAAAAAGAAATCTTATTTCACAGTGGTAGTGAAAAAAAAAAGCATAGTTGTCAAGTAAACTACAGAGAAATCACATGCAGTGGCAAGGAAAAGCTAAGGCTTTGGCCTCCGTTTAGGATAGCCCTAGTTGCTCTTACACCATTTGAAAAAATAAATAAAAAGAAAATAGAAACTGAATGATTTCAGCACTTGTCAGAGTACAGTTAAATAAAGAGCAACTGCAGATGCCACATGTGAGCCGGACCTGTGATATGCTGTACAGGAAGAGGAGGTTGAAACCACCATTTGCATACCTTCAGTATGTATGGGGATGAGCATCCCTAGTCTGCATGCTGACATATCGAATCATAGTGAGGATGCTTCTACAGAACTGGATAAGGATGGATTCCATTATTGATAAAGAAACAGATGTGGATTTAGATGTTGCAGTTGGGGATTCCAGTGAACACAAATGTATTCTGTGTGAAGAGGATGAGGGTAAGGAAGCGGATAATGAGGAAGATACTGAGGATCTGTAAAGCCAGTTTGTGCGCTGTCCATTTCCAGCTTCTTTTGTCGGGGTTCCAAATAAAGCAATTGTTTCAGCTACAGTTGACAGTATCTGGCACCAAAGTCCCTGTTGCTATGAATGTCATGTGTACATGGGCCCAAGGGCAATTTAATATTGCACATCTTGGTATTTCCTGGTGTTTGGAGCTACCTATGCACTTTATTACACTTCAATAGTGAAAGCATGATAGACACTAACATTAGACCTGCCGTTGTAATTTTTTGCAATTTCTTTGCAACCCTAAGCAGGTTTGATCCAGTAGTTCTACATATTCAATGTAATCGCTGTGCTTCACTACTTGCGGTATCTGACAATGCCACCAATATAATAATATATTATGAACAGTGCATCTGGCCAAATTCACACACATCCCATGATTTGCTCACACAGTAAATTTGGTTGTGCATCATTTCTTTAAAAATGGCAGGAGTGTTCAAGAGATGTCTGTGGTGTGAACATGTGTGTACATTTTAAACATTGTGCAGGTGAGTGCAGGAGATTGCAGCACTTGCAAGAAATGTTACATTTTCCCTGCCATCAGCTAAAGCAATAAGTGGTCACGTGGTGGAATTTTACTTGCTTCAGTGGATGGAGGAGCAGCAAAAGGCCATCCGCAGCTACACCTCCACCTATATCATAGGAAGAGGAACAGGAAATGCATCCAAGTCAAGTGATGCGGAGAATAAATGCCCCTGATCTGCAATGTTCTCAATGTTCCAGGTTGCCACACGTGAAGTTAGTTCCACACAGCTAGCTTGAGTCAGGTCAATCCCCCAATTGGCCTTTTGAAAAATCATTTTATGTTGTCAACCATACTGGACAATAGGTTTAAGCTGATCTCCCTGCGGGGTTTATGAGGATAGAATTGAATTTTCCCAAGATACCCATTGTAAATCACAAATATTCATAGACATGTGACTGGAGTGAAGGAGCTGCCTACCATTGCGTGCATGTCTACTGCCACTGCCTATAAGCATCCCAATCAAACCAGTGCTGTCGTGGAAACCATTAGTTTGTTAACTTGTGTCTTGTATACAACACAAGGGTGGGAGGTCCAATGGCCTATATCAGCTTGCACCTTTTTATATTTTTTGCCCTTTGAAGCATTGGTTTTCAAAGACAGTTTAATCAATCACAATAGTGATAGCATGAGAGGACAATTGAGGTGCCATGGTGCCAGTTTAAGGGCCACATGTATGCTGTCTCTTTGCTTGTTCATCCAACTACCTCAGGTCGGTTCAACTTTTGGCTAAAACTAGGTTAATTTTTGTGAGCTGAGAAGTGATCATAATTGACTGGAAACTAATGTTATTGAGGTTTATAATGGTTTAGAAACAATAACTGGCCCAAATTATGTGATTTTTGCTACTTTATTATTATTATTTTTTTTTTTTTTTAAATCCATATCCAAAACCAAAACCCACAGCCCACAAGGGTGGTTTTGCCAAAACACATCCAGATTCAAAACACAAAAGGGAGATCCAAAATCAGAAAAAGTGTCTGGCGCACATCTCTACTTAATAGGCAATTAAATGATTTTTGGTGAAGAAGGTAATGGGCTTTAATATATATCTAGATATCTATTAAGAAGTAACTATATGGATAAACTATATTAAGTACATAGAGGAAACTATGCGAGTATAAATTTAGACAGCCACTGCTAAATAAAAATTTATTTTAGGCCATTACATGAAAGAATACAGATACAAATGTAGCTTCCAAGTTTGCATTAATCTTGAGTCCTGCAATAGGCCACAATGCATGCCCTATTGGTATTCTATTTTAAATGATTTTTAAAGTAATTAATATCGTAGCATAAGAGATTAAAAATTATATGTGGATAACCAAAGCTGCTACGGCTTAACATTAATAATACAACACTGCAGTACAAAAATGACAAAACCAAGAAAACGAAGACTTAAAATCAATCACAGGTTAGTTCTTCGTTCAAATCGAGTGGGATATCACGTAAAAACGCAAAATAAAAAGTTTCTGCTTTCTTAATAAAATGCTTCACATCTGCACGTTGAAACTGTCTTGATACAGGAATAGGTTCAGCAAAATCCTATTTTAGTTGAAGCTTTTTTCCACGAATGAAGACATAAAACATATTTAGAAAATGACAGCAAAGTGGTGGAGGACACTCGTTCACATTAAATGTTCAAAATAGGTATATGAAAAAGGTCTGCTAAGCTTCTCATAATTTACTGCCCAAGTTTCCTCATGAACCGTGGTTGTGTACAAAGGCAGAACTGGAATGATGAGCTGTGAAAAAAAACACTAAGTTCCTTTACAAGAAAGGAAAGACATGGTAGGCAAAAATAAAAACAGCAATTTGTAGAGCTAAATATGGCAAAATCCACAGGCAGGCCAGGAATCCTGCCAAAGCAACACCAAAATCATCTAATTGTTTATCCTTCGACAAACAAATACTAGTGCAAAACGCCAGATCTGAGGTTCTGTTATTGCCAAATGAAGGCGAGGCCAGAAAAGATCTCCAAAACGGTTTTATTTCCTATTCAGTTTACAATGCAGCCTTTTCTAGACTGCCTGTTGAAAAAGTTTGAATAACCGGAAAAAAAAACTATATTCCTCCAAGTTGACAGAGAAAGCTTTGACAGAGTACAGAAACAAAGTACTAAACACATTTCTGTATTAACTATCATTATGCAACATTATGTAACATTATTACATTGAAAAAAACTGCAGGATTAAGCAACAGCAATTCCAGACCAACTCAGCTTTTCCATGGTTATGCAGCTTAAGTAATATGACACACACACATCTGAGAACATTTCCCGTTCCAATCCAGTTTATACAAAACGCATCGTAGGGAAACATGCAAATGCATTACATGTATAAGGAAAGGCTATGTGACTAAGCACTGTCTGCCTGGGTGCACTCCTCCTTAGCCAGTGAACAACAGTTTCAAAACATTATAAAATCAAACGTTATACAATTTCAACTACACACTAGTTAAAAACTCTGGACGAGATCGGATCAAGAATGAGGGGAGAAAGAAATTCAGAATTAAAGAAATTGTGTTGAGGAGGAAAGATGTGAAAAGGAAAGTTTTTACCATGAAATATACATCAATGAAATGAAGACCAATATACCACACAACATGGGGGAGAGGAGTTGTGGTATATTTTATAGGACTAATCTTTCTTTCACAGAAAAAATAACCAAGAACTGGATCCAGACTTAAGCGCATCCAGCTTTCAGCGAACTAAACTTTGGAATTGAAAAGCTAAGTTTGCGGTGACTGATTCCCCCCTCCCAATTCGTAGTCTTGCACCAGTCCTTACGGAAAATTGACTTTGTGCACGCTCATGCCCCCTGTGATGATATGTAAATTGCATAGTATGTGCAACTTATGCAGTGCTTGTAGAATAAAGTGCGCACATGGCCAGTTCCCAAATTCAGGCTGCGAAAAACAATGCTTTTTTCTGGTCTGGACCGTACTCTAAATGCTTATTAATTCTGGCAGCCAAGTAAATAACTCACTGACAACGCTTGGATGTATTAGGTTATATGAGATTTCTCAGTTTGTTGCAGTTTGTTGTTCATTGACATTATTCTTGACAATCTTAAAAACTGGGCCAGTTTAGACTTTAAGGTATAACATTTCTATATGTATTCTGGATTATATATATATATATATATATATATATATATATATATATATATATACACATACACACACACACACACATACATATATATATTCTGCTACATTACCTTGAAGCAGCAGTAGAAAAGGGTTCAAATGTTTATTATGGGCTCCTGAAAACATGCCAGCAACAATTTCAACAACATGAACACCTCACCAGCATTTCTAGAATATTTGCATACCAGCACCTTGGCTGTGTTTAGTAACAGAACGTATAGCATTCGCTTAGATAACACTTGGCATACTTTGATCCTAACCATGTGTCTGTTCTTGCTTGTTTTTTATTTTCATTGCTTCAATAATTGTTTTGTAAGGAATTCATTAATTAAAGTTTTGACTACCATCCAGACTATTTGGCATGACTTCAATTAGCATACCCCTACTTTATTTATAGGCCAGTGGATGGCTCAAAGCTTACAAGAGGCCGGACTACTTTCACAAGATATCAGATGATGTGTGAACTGGAAAACAAATTACGTATGGGGTGCAATTGGTATTCTCTGTGGACGTCAAAAGTCACTTTTCAAAAACCCACTTAAGAATAATGACAATGGAGATGGTGAAATAATCAAAGAGATATACAGACTGTCTGCAGGAAAATGTACATATAGATCTTTATAAGACTACTACAGAAACGCACATGTTATTACTGTATGGAAAAGTAGAGCACAAGCTGCTGCCTTACCTCTGAAGAGGAACTTTCTTCCTGATCCCTGCAACAGACGCCTATGTTCCGCTTGGTGAAATAATGCAATGCCTGCGAGGGAAAAACTGTCTGTTACACAACTTAACCAATGTTACCATTAATACTAAACGAACAGCAGAACGAATAAAACAGCAGTACGGGGGCCATTGCTGAGAACAACATGTACAATGGCCTTTTATGAAGCGACTGTTATACACTAGCTGACTAATGTTTAGAATTGAAATAACAAATATATCGCACATTTGTAATGGAGAAAAAAACATTAGCGCAGCTGCTGTCTGGTTGTGGGACAAGAATGTGCTCAGAATTAACAGAAGAACAGAGGTTCCTTTAATGACGCACTCCCGAAAGTGAGCAGATAAATGGATTAAAACATAAATGTATTAAGTGACTTAAGAAAAGGAGGTAGCAAAAGCAAAATATTAAAAAAAAAAAATAGAGTAAGAAGTGATTTGAAGAATAAAGTGATTTAAAACTGTAGGCACAGCTAGCAGCAGAATTTGTCTTGAAATAAATAACTGTACACTTGATTTGAGCAGCTAATAGATTACTGCCAATCCCAGCTTATGATCCACTTGTGGATATAGGTACAGAATTGGGCAAATCTAAAGTGTTACCGATTATAATAACCCTTGTCTACTGTAGTATTAGGTATAGTCCTCCTGTAGACCTCAATAATCAATTAATAAAACACTAGAACACTAGTTTTTCAGGCCAGGAGATCCATCCCACTTCTAATGCTTAATATAACGTATTCATTATTCTCAATTATGTATATACTTATTAACAAAATGCCAAAGGTATGTAAAATGAAACTGAAAGCTTGAATCCAATTGGTTGCTATGGGCAACGTTCTCACTTTTCAATCTCCTTGATCAGTAAATTTAGGACTTTAACTCATGAAAGTGTTATAGAAACACAAACACAACAATTTCAATCAAAACACATATTAAACGCATGAAAGTTATGGCAGCTATCGCTTATGAGCAACAGGCTTAATTCAAAGTTTAAAAACGACTTTGTTAGATCAAGGTAAATGTTAGATTCATAGCAACTAACATACACATAGTATTATGATAGCTGCGAGATATTTGGGGATGAAATATAATGGAAGTAGAAGAGCAGTCATTCTTTCTATTGAAATGATTTCTACAACTTTACCTTTTGGCACAAGTTACAGAGCACAAAGCTGGGCAGCCCCATGCTAAAGAAATACGCACCATTTAGAGGTTTTACATCGTAATGCTTTAAAATGAGAGAGGACAGCGTATTTCTCTCATAATCTTATTACAAGCTGATGCCACTAAATAAATATCTACAGAAAGTTGGAGTACAGTCAAAATACACAGCAATTAAAGACTACAAGACAGGACTAATTACGTTTTATAATGAAGAAGACATGTAAAGCAAAGTATGCCCAACTAAAATATGTCTCTTATAAAAGACAGTATTCTGAATACAAGTGCTGCTCAAATAGGATTTTGATCTTCAATAAAAAAAAATTCAATTATAGCTGTAGATCTATGTTTGAGTACAAGAGCAATTGAACTTCATGTACTTGTTACATTTCTAAATATAAGCTGGTTGGCATGACAACAAAGATTGATGGATTTCTTTAAAGTACTGTACATTTAATTGTCAGCATTTCGCAACGAGTCATAGAAATGCTGTGTAAAAGGTCCGGTCGTCATGGATACTGTCGGCTATTTAAAAAAAATAAATAATTGCAAATTGCTAGCTTAATAAGCATGATAAGCAATACACGTCCAGAAAATGCCGCATAAAAGGAATAGATAATAAAAAATATATAAGTAATACAGCGTCTTCTATTTAAAAGAAAAAAACATATCGATAACATTACCAAGACTCATTCATGTGTACGAACATATTTTACTTAACTTTTTCCAAACCAAAAAGTTTTACTGCTTTAATAAACAAGACCTATTTCTAATCCTGTCCATATCCCATGGTTGCCAACTCTCCCTGAATATCAGGGAGACTCCCTGAAAAGTGGGTGATCTCCCTGACTCCCCGAAGAGCTGGATAATCTCCCTGATGCTGGGTCAGTTCAAGAAAACATTGTGTTATGATGATAGAAATCACACATTGTGTTTGATTTCTATATAAAAATAAAGAAGTCACTGGATGTAATTTACATCTATTTACAATAAATAGTGACAGTGATTATTTACTGACAATTTAAGAAATAATAAATACTGATGCTGCTATTTATATTGTGAAATAGTTGTCATGGCAGAGCTAGACACACCCATGGGTGGAGCTATCCACAGGACACACCCCTTTGGTGGCACAAGTTACACCCCTTTTGTGAAGCGCTTGTCACAATCTCCCTGAAATCCATTTGCAAAAGTAGGCAACCCTGCAGTATCCTTTATATAAAACTGAAAAAAACTTTGAGTACAATGGTGAATGGCCCTATTACCCATTCCCCATTCTGACATGGAATGCACCGATAGAAAGGGAAGGTTGCAATACATGGAGGTATAGGGTTAGAGTTATAGAAGGGGAGTTAGGGGAATATAGTACCTGTTGGAGGTAGAGGATTCCAATCCAGATTTGCATCCTTTCTTATTTGCAGCAGTTGACAAATTACTTTTGTCACCACTACCAGGCCAGAATCAGATGTGTCCAAATATGACAAGCCACATTTACCCAATAGTGGGGTGCGCATAAAAAATTTTTTTTAGAAAACTGGGTGTATTTTCCCACAACTGTAAACCAATTCTAGGACTAAACCAGCCTGCCGCTGGTACTGGAAAAACAGGGATCCCCAACTTTACCACTAGCAGAACTAGGCTGCTGGAGGTCCTCACCATGGTTCCAGACACTAGTGTAGAGTGAGATTTAAATCAAACACTAAATTGTACAGTTATTGGATAAGAAGGGATTCGATACGAAACAAAACCTCATTGTACAGATATTGTATTCTACAGCAGCTCTACTGGATATGGCAGTTACCAAGATCAATCAGCTTTTTAAAAGCCTAATAAGCATATTACAGTATCTTTCTCAGCACATACAAGTCACAATGCAAATGAGATCTTTTGAGGAAAAGCATCCATACAAATTTTGCTAAAGCAAACACATTCTCATGTAAGTCACGGTTCTGTTTATAGGCCGGATTCAAATTTAATACAAAATAAACAATGCCATGGGAATGTCTATTATATCTTAAAATGCCTGACCATCGGATGACTGTGTAGATGAACAGAAATAGAATGTAATTATGCTGTCATTTTCTTTGGAGTAAACAGAACCATTTAGGGCCACATCAATAACCCAGCACAACACACACTGGGTAATTGGTAACTATGCTATGACCATTACCATACTAAAATGAAAAATAATCTATTTTTTTCTGAAATGTTTACGGTAAGCTGCAGCAGTGCGAGTATTGTGCTTACTCAAAACTTTTTTCTGTCAACTGGATGTTAACTTAAATACAAGTCCCATATATTCTGCATAATAATTCTCAAACATACCAGGCGTGACCAGATCCAGGCCTATCAAATGTATGAGTAAGGAATTATAAAATGCGTATTATAACATCCCACCAATAGCCATACCCTACATTAAGGTTTCTACACTGGAATGCCAAGGCTTGCCCTGTAGAAAGTCAACCTGGCAGAAGTGCCTGGATAGGGAGGAGTGTGATCAATTGAGGAGCATGGCATGTACATAACAAAAAACAGACAAAAAAGTCTGAATCTGCTTTTTATTATATTCATCTCTTTATTTGAGCATACCCACTCTTTAACTCTAATATCCCTGACAGTCCTCAATACTGCAACTTCATGTAAATGATCCTCACAACTCCCATATTTATGTGTATCCTTCTAAATATCAGTAGAAGAACTTTACAAACATACAAATAACACACACACACACCATCATTATCAGAAGCTGATAGTTTAGTTAAACACTTTCTACTTACATTGCCAGCAGTAGGGTCTCTATTAAAGCTTGGCGTGCTGTAAAATAAGCATGCCAGAAATTCCTGTAACCAATTAGCTACAGAGAAAAGACTCCTAACCCATAACCTGAATTACTCTTCACTCAGGTTAAGAGATACATGTCAGAAAGGCCTCCAGGTGACAATCTGGACACCCTGCCATGTTTCCTCTGCTTTCTGTACATCATGTGGATGGAAAGAATTCTACCCTCACCAGTAGCTAATGTAACATGCATTTTCATGATTTTCAGAACCAATTAAGCAGAGTCTCTTAATAGGTTTTCCTGTTTCTTTCTCATTTTATACACAGTGCAAATGAATATATATAATATATTCTCCTACCCAGAAAGGCAACTAAACTAAATGTAACGGCCTCTCCAGCTAATATGAACATGTCCCTAGAGATGAAATACAATAACAAACCTTTGTCTCTGAGGAACAGTGGAAGAATCAGTGGAGCAGAAGACGAAACAGTCAGCTTCCAAGTCATTGGATGCTTAGGCTACTTCATACGGTATTGATTGAATAAATTGGAAATGTAATTGTCATCTGCTGCGCACAACAGTAATCAGCTGGATGCTTACTGGCAGTGATACACAAGCACAAGATGCAGCTTTAACAGGATTGCATGTCCATTAGAATAGTATCTGTAGATAGAGAAGAGCGTCCTTCGTGTTTTCTATTTGTGACAGTAGAGATATGCTCACAAAACCACAAATTGTTCATAAATAACCAGATATCTTTAAAAGAAATTAAATTACATTTTTAATTTTAAAATGTCATCTTGTTCATAGCTTCAAGACAAAATCACGCCTGTAGGAGGCGAGTCACATTTGTCACCTACCAACAATTTACAACATAGGACAACCCTGTTAGTAGTACTAAATATTTTCTAACATAGAAATGATTGTTTAAAGAACGGCAACAAACACTCATCTCCAAACACTTTCCACAACCACCTCATGAGGGCTCAAGAAGGAACGCAGAATCTGCTTAGCACAACATGTAACATGCCAGGCATGCTAGACATCTCATGGTACATCAAGTGCATACTGACATTGATCTGTAACACTGGAGATAGACAGCAAGTGCTTGAAGATCACATATATCTGAACTCTCCATACACATCTATATACTACATTTAGAAAGTAAAAAAATGAGTGCACAGAAAATATTTCTGAGTGCAAAGCATTGCATTACGTGTGCATTATAAGCACTCAATATAGTATGGATCACATGTATAAACTATAAGAAAATACAAGAAGTCTCTCGAAGCTCTGCACATCTGTCTTCATTATGACCCAGCATTCCTGCTTGATATACTAGAATTAAAGATGTACACAAACAGAAAACGGACGTGTTTCTTTTAATTATTTATTGTATGCTAAGGTGCTTGTATACAATGTCTGTCATATATACAGGTGTGCACATTTCTCTTATACACAGCTAAGAAAAGAACACCAACCTATATATTGTGAAACACAGTGACAGAGGAAAGAATACGAAACAGTAATTCAGCTATAAAAAAAAATAGCATTTCACAGCCTTGTGTGACAAAATCCTTCTGCATTCCACCACAGAACATTTTTACAATGAGTCATGCTTCGTGGTGATGACCAAATAAGGATGTTTTTACAGGGGTTAGATATTTAAATAATTATTTCAAAGAATATTTTTATATGTGAAGAGCTCAGCGACTGCTGATGAGCCACAGGTAGCCTCCATCTGCAATACAAATATAACATGACTTAAAGCAGGGCAGGTACTCTATGATAAAGCGCTTTCTTGCTCTCCATAGCTTACAAAGGCTTTTCTTATGACAGTCCACATATTTCAAAGTTAAAGCTTAAGCGACCTAGCATGATCAAAGTCCTATGCTGCAGATAAGCTCTTCTCTGCTATGCTAGGAATAAAGCATGCAAAATACAATTGCTAAATCTATGAGGAACTAATCAGGCGAGCGCTCACTTGTTCCATTAGTAAGCAGTTGGCTTTGCTCCAGACAGACAAGCGGTGGGGAGGGGAGAAGAAACTGTGTAACTTTTCAGTTATTTACTGCTCTCCTGATCGTGATATTCTCTTTTTTTTCTCTGCTTTCTAAGAATATACATTTGTTGCATGCTGGATGGAAAGCTGCCACAGACCGCATGCTGTATTAAATATCTAATTAGACCAGCTCCTGACTTCCTCATTAATGCAAGCTATTTAATTCATAACCATGTATTACGCTCTTGTTTAACTTACATGTATTTCATAGCCTACAATGTATATTTTGTTTTAAAACATTTTCTTTGACCTATGTGTGCAAGAGACTCTGATCCAGAGTTTGGGAATAAGGGTAAAACAGGCGCAAGTGTACACCTGGGCAAAACCAAACATTGACCCGCAGGGGAGGCAAATATAAATTGGGGTTGTAAAGTGGAACTTCTTAGCTCAACTATTATTTGTAAATTAAACATAAACCTATGCATTTTGTTAAAATTCAGATACACCTCTCACATCCCCACATTGTTATGCTCAGGTCTACACTTACACCTAAAAAAAGTGCAACTCTGGATCAGCCCCAGTAACTATATGCCATATAAAAGTTGTCGCAGACAAACCAGCCTGGATTGAAAACATTAAGTTAAAAATAAGATTGTGCTACCATTTGAAAGAATTCAACAATAATATACCTTGGGATTAATACATTTGGGCCTAAATTTACTAAGCAGGGAGATTGAAAAGTGGGGATGTTGCCCATAGCAACCAATCAGATTCAAGCTCTCAGTTTCATTTTACATGCTGGAGAATATGGGCCCACTTTTCACTCTCCCTGCAAAGTAAATTTGGGCCTTAGTCTGTGTATTATGTTCTGTTACAATTGTATGCGGCAATTGCAATACACATACACACAATATTGTCTATATAGAACCGCTGCAAGGTGTGTGTAGTGATGGCTCGCCAAGGAAAATTCATTTGCAGAAAACATAACGGGCAGCTCGGGATGTTCGCAGATAAGAGGAATTCTGTGTGTCTGGCATTGCAGTCAGCATCCCTCCCCTGTTCCTCTTTTCTCCCTATATGGAGCGCAGCACCGCTGGCAGGGCCACACTACTCCTTCCCGCTGTTTAAACTGTAACTCACTGTGTGTATTTACTGGAAATCCATTAAACCTCTCTAGGAAATGATTACTGAAACGCAGACGTCCAAAATCTAGCATGCAGTGTGAGCTTTCTCAAGATCAACTGCCTATAAACAATAACAAACAGCGTCCAAGTGAAAGACACTTGTTAAAACAGACAGTCCGTGCCTTTAGCTTTCATCAAGCATACAAATTATTCTAGGATTAAAGTACAAATTACATTTTTATTTCAAAGATAAAGAGAATGCTACAAATCTGGGCAAAGACTGAAATGTGTAAACAAACAAAGTGCACATAAATATAATAGAACGAAATGCAATTAATTACAGAACATGCAAGTACTCAACCATTGAGATTAAAAAACAACCCATATGGACTAGTACAATAATCATGCAATTCATGCCGACAACTGACAAGCTTGTAACTGACAAGTGTGTACCAGTTTTGTTATGAAAACTTTAACTGGGGCACTGGATAAATAAGACAGGAAGCACAGAGCACTATCAGCAGTGCACCGGGGTACAGCCTCTAGCCACAGTCACAATGCATGTAGAAATGAATACGTCATTTAGATCACATTATAACACTAGAGTTTAAATTTACTAAACAGGGAGAGTGAAAAGTGGGAATGTTGCCCATAGCAACCAAATTCAAGCTCACAATCTGCAGTATGTAAAATGAAACTAAGAGCTCCAAACTGATTGGTTGTTATGGGCAACATCCCCACTTTTCAGTCTCCATGCGTAGTAAATAGAAGCCTTTTCATAGCCCTCAACACACACCCTCTCCACTATTAGGTCACATAACTACAAACAGACTAAACTTAGTTGTCCTTCTTAGCTATTCACATTTCTAGAGACATTCCTAGACAGTTACTAAATGTAAGGCTAGCTGAAATATGCTTTTATGTGTTACTGTACATCTATAAACACAATAGAGGAAACACAGGGCCTGGTAGCCGCCATGCAGCAGCAATGAGAAAAATTCATGTTCCTTTTCCCAAGAAACACTGGTGTCTCAAACAGGCATATTCCCACAGGACTGGACTTCAAGGCATAGATTTACTAAACTGTGGGAATGGAAAAGTGGAGGAGAGGTTGCCCAAAGCAACCAATCAGATTCTAGCTCTCACTTTCCTATTGCATACTAGATTGTCAGCTAGAATCTGATTAGTTGCTATGAGTAACAACACATTTTTTTTTTCCTGCAGTTTAGTAAATATAGCCCCTGGAATTGTATCTAGAGCATCTGCTTTAAAATTATGGACACCACCACAATTTCCAATGGATTGTTTGTGTGCAGTACTTCAACCAAAGAGCATTTTGCAAATATCATTTAAGTTACATTTTGTAACAATATAAGCAACAAGCGATTAAAACTGAATACAAAATACATCATATCACCTTCTAGAAAAGCCCCAGCAGCCAGGTTTTTCCAAAACATGCAGTATATTACAATAAATAGATTACATAACCTATATATTTATAGGAGATTGTAATATACATACAATTCTACATGACAAGGAGGTAAACACCCATTCAGGAAGCCACAGCAATTTAAAGGAAACCCTGACCGAAGAGGAAAAGATGCAGGAGAGTAATAAATACACATTTTATTGTGGAGTCAAGCAGAATCCATACATTAAATTGATTATCAGAGTAAGAACTGCCAGGGCTGTCTTACAAATCAATGCGCCAACAGGATTTCATTAGGCGTACTCCAAACAGGAATCAATAGTAACACAGCTCTATGTTTTGTAAACAGTTGCTTAAAAAGGTGAGCACAGGACAAAAATCCTATTTAGGTCACTGGTAATTTTATTCTTTTCTCATCAGAACTGTGTCTAAACACGAGACATACAGAGATGCTGATTCAACGTATCAGGTTTTAATAACAGTGACTTGATCCAGACTTCAGTGCACCCATACAGTCAATCAAAATGTTTAGAGCTTTATACAGGACTGGGATCTGAGGAAGTTGCCCTAGTTTCCCTGCAACACTCTACACAACAGTTATATAGAAAGTATACAATGGGTATTTTCACAACCACCGATTGTATTTTCTTTTGGAAAAAAAAAAACATTTGGACACATACCAAGCAGCTAGATTATTGGCTCTCACAGACCTGTTACTTCTTTAAGAAGCTCTGCTACCCTCCACTCGTTACCTGTATTAATGGCACCTTTTTCAACTGGTTATCTGTATAAAAGGACAGCTGTCCACACCCTCAGTCAGACTGAGAGCTGTCTTATACCCTGTTCACACAGACTACCCTGGTAAATCTGTTTTTATCGAGCAGGGTTGTTAGCTGTGGATCTGAATTATCCTGGTAATTAACCCTGTTCACA
>JABWIB010000269.1:16962-35534 GCA_016617825.1 Platyplectrum ornatum
ACAATTACATTTTCATATTATTTATGCTTATTTTTGCTGTATGCTTGGAACTTCTATTGGATTCATTTAGGAAGGAGAGAACATATTCTATTTGGCTATTGAGGACATAGACACAGACACTGAACTACTCATTGGGTACCTGGACAGTGATATGGAAGAAGCTGAAAAAGAGAGCAAAGAAACTGTGAATGGGACCATAAGGAAAGAAGAAGAGGATGTAAAAGAGGTTCAACAATCTGGGGAAAAAACTGAAAAAGGTGAATTCTTGTTTGCATTTCACATTATTTAGAACTTAAGCTGCAGGATCAGATTTAGTATAGTCATCATACATGTTCTTTGACAGATTATTGCTTTTCTGTTTCACTTTGCTACTTAGAATGATGGGTATTGTAAAATTTGAATAACTTGAACACTTTGAATAAATGGTAATTATAACTCCCCTCTTTGGTGGTATTTATCACTGAATATACTGAAAATACCCATGAAAACAATACATAATTGAAACTAACTCAGGTTTTCACATCTATAGTAGTAATCAGCATTTATATAGATCTTCTTTGAAAATCAATAAACAGATTAAATAAAAATAAAAAACAATAAAATTAAAAAACAGAAATATATATATATATATTTTTTTATTTATATGTACATGCATCCAAATTCTGAATGGATATCCAAATCCCATGGATAAAGTGATACACAAGACTTATTTCGCTAGGAAAACAAGGCCCAAAAAACAGTAAAAAGGAAATCTCTATAACAGGAGAATCACTCTAACAGGAATTATAGAAGAAGATTATTGTTAATATCTTACAATGTTTTATTACTTGTGGATAAAACTTACGATAAGCAAATTCCATTTTATCACTAATAATGTAACTGATAAAATTCAATCAATAAATCCTATAGAAATATAGCACCTATTCTAGTAAATAATACCCAATATACTTTATTTAATGTCATTGCTTTTTAACATATATTTGACTTCATTTTTCATTTCCAGAGCATTGTAATTATAAAGATGGCCATAACTGCCCGCTTTGTGAATCTAGTTTCCCAAGTCAAGAGATCCTAGCAGAACACCTCCAAACTTTGCATCAGAAGCCAAGTGAAGAGAAGGAATTCAAATGCAGAACCTGCGGGAAGAAATTCCCAGTGAAACAGGCTCTTCAGCGACAGTGCGTACCTGAAGTTTCTCAATGTCAGACCTGTGCAATTCCTATTCTTCTATGTCATGATGATTGATAGAGAGAGAAAGAGTTAATGATACTGTGGATGTAATATCGATCTTCCTCAAGTCTCTTGGTCCTCAGTATTTTACTACTATGTTGACTTTACGGAATAGTTTTCATAGTGCAAGTGTTTACATTTTTACTCAAGTGGCACAAAGCCGTCTCATCTGTCTCACAGGGGCTGCCGAATTTGGCACGAGAGAACAAGTTAATGAATAGAATGTTTTTACATTGTTTGACTGTTGCACATTTAAATTTTCTTTGCTGTGTTTTGTTTTCAAGCCTTGTAGTGTTTGACATCCATTAGTTACTGTGCCAGTTCTTCTTCTGTCTAGCACTGTTTTTCTTATGCTGTCTTTCACAAAACTCCATAGTGCATATACAACATTTTGTTTATGTTGCAGTGTCAAAAACAGGCTTTTTATAGAGGGGTTTCCAACTGCTTGTAATGAATGTCGAGTATACTAGAATTGTGGAGATGGTCCTCTGTATAAATTTGGAACATATTTACAGTACATAGTGTGCCATCTCCTTAGCTAAATATTCCCAATATATAGTACAGTATGTGCCATGCCCTTACCTCCTTTACACATAATATGTTCTTTATATAATGCACCATCCCTAAATCTATAATATAGGGGTCTGGAGTAGACACATTGTGTAAAGGTACATAATAGGTATAATAGGACTCTGTGAAGGAATTTACTATAATATACATGGGGGTACATTATGGATCTGGGAATGATGTGTCATTCCAAAATTCTAATATACCACGCATACATTATGAAGTGCCACCTCAAACCTCTTATTTACTTTATACAGTGTGCCAGCTCCAGATCTTGTATTGGCCACTGTGTGGGGAACACCATTTGATTTCATGATGCATACATTTTTATTGTTTTTAGTGTCCTGTAAAACAGTATGATTAGAATATAATTGCATTGCACATTGATCCATGGGAAACAAGGATCTTGAAGAGTTAAGAGGAATGTCCCTGAAAATATATGGCAGTGAAAATGTGTTCTGAAAAACACTTCTTACTGCTCATAGTTTTCCTGTAGATGGATCTATTAATCTTAATCCAATCATCAATCATCAATCCAATGTTAAATATTTCTGCATTACTTAATATTTCTTATTATTGTTTCCTTCTGTCTGTTCAAACTCTCTTCTGCCTATTTTGCACATATTACCTCACTGTTCTTCACCCTTTATAGTATTATATGTGTGTCTCCTTCCTTCTCCTTGTTTTTTTAATCCTAGATATATGTATAATCCTAGATATATGTATATTCTCAGTAAGGTAACAATATTCATAGCATCTTTCTCAACCATTCTCAATGGTTAGTTTTGTTTTATGCAATAATGTGACACTTTCATCGCTCTTTAAATAAGTGTCAGGGTACAGGTGTTACATAGAATGAACAAACCACATTTTACTTCATTGATTAAGTATTAGTTTTGCTATTAAAATATAAATAGCTAAATTTAGAACCTAAACCTAGTATGTTTAGTTAATATTAGTAAAAGAACGTGTGTCTATATCTTTAGTGTTGGATAAATCCAGTGGTTTGTCATTTTTTGTATGAAATGTGCTGGTTGCGTTGATTAATGAAACTGCCCCATTATAGTAAAACAGTCACCAGTTGTGCCAAGGGTGCATATTAGTGGCCCTGTCATTTTAGTGCCAGATAGTCACTTGCCTACAGGAAAGGTGGCTATACAGAAACAAATGTACTGTGTATATGCACTGTACAGTAACAAGCTATGTATAGAGAGTTATAACGTGTCAGGAACTCATAGGTAACAGAAGTCAGAATAAAGTATTTGCTTAGGATTGTACTTTGTGTGACACTTGGAACTGAGCGCTACGAGCAGCATTTGTTGCTGTGTTTTCAGATTCTAAAATGTTCTCTTTTCTTTAGTGTACTTCAGTGTACAGAGAATATCATCTCCGGAGACACCTCAGGGAGCTATCAGTGTTCCGTTTGCAATACCTCCTTCGGCTCAGCGTTGAGGTTTTATGTTTGAATTACTGAACTGCTGTCTTATTTCTGGCTTCCATTTTTGCATGCCTGCTTTCAAGCTTCCTAGTCTTCTTTTTTTGACATCTAACCAAGAAAAAAGAAGTTCTGTCTTACCTCCTATTTAGGTAATGCATGAGTTAACTTGATTTCTTACTCTGAAGCATGCAACAATTGGGTATAAATTGGTCGCATTTCTGTTAATATATTTATATTTGCCATTGTCTTACAGTTTTGAACAGCACAGAGAGGCTTGCAAAGGAGATGCCAGATTTATATGCAAAGCTGATAGTTGTGGGAAAAGATTCAGAAGCAAAGATACCCTAAAAAAACACAAGGAAAATGTGCATACAGGTATGCTTTACTTATTTCTACAATCTTTCAAGTACATTTCCTTTGAATAGACATTTCTGGTGTGATCCAGCAAATATGAAAGCATCTGAATGTGAATAATGGCCTATATGGGATAGAAATGTACCAGGTTGCGTATGTACTAGCAAAGTACAAAGTAGGTTCACAGGTATGTTCTCTTGTGCCAGGGTTGTTCACTGTAATTTATTACAGTGAACAGTCAGCAGTAATAATGCAAATGTGCTTAAAGGTGTAATATGAAATTGGGAAGTCAACAGTGATCTGCTAGCATTTAACAGCCTTTATTGACAGGGGGGTTAACGCAACACCTGTCATATCTTATACTGTAAAGTATTTGCACCTCTTCCCCAACAATACGGGACTAGTTTCTTCAGGTGGACCATTACATGTCCATGGTAGACCTTATGATGTCCTCCATGGAGAGGTTTTCTGAATCCCAAGTGACTTGGGTGGTGTGGAACTATAGTCTACACAAAAATCTGCCTTTTATTATCGACTACCATATGGAACCAACTTCAGCACCATTAGCATCCTTTCCCTTTCCCCCTTTCATGAGACTACCTGGATGTGGGTTCCACAGCTGGTTCATCTTTGCACTATTGTCGAACTTCTGTGATGTTACCTTGATTGTCTATGTTTAGAGCCATGAAATGTCTATTGTTGCTGTGCCTTTCCATGCAATCAAAAATAAAAACTTCAAACAACAAGCCTAACCACAACCTTAATGCTAATTACTTTACTAATTAACACGCCTGCAATGGCATACCTTCAAATGCTACTACTCCAGTGGATGTCAGCAGGACAGAAGCTCACACAGCTCCAGCATCACAGGAGAGTAGGACAGCGAAGAATAGAGAAATAGTGACGAAGCAGACAGGACATATTGGAGAAAGACTCCAGTTATGTTAACTGACCCCCTTAAATTTTCTGCTTCACCCCCACTGGCAAAATGTACTTCACTGATGCGACAAAACTTATTTTGTCAGTGCTGTCTCTGACAACGAAACAAAAAAAAGCGAGAACTTCATTCTAAATTTACTATACTGTGTGGGGATGCTGTCCATAGCAACCAATTAGATTTAAGCTCTCAGTTCCATTTTACATACTGGATAATGTGAGCTCAAATCTAATTGCATTATTAATATATTAATATAATATTTGTAAATATTACCATAGAGTTTGTAAATTCATTTAATGCCACAACATGTGAATAATTAGCAATTTATTGCAAATTAATTAAACAAAAAATGTGAAAACAATAACATGCTCAGCATGTTTGCACATATGCTTTTCTTCACATAAGAGCAGATTCAGATTTACACTCTCATGAGTTACACTCATGACTTAAACTCTCAAGGGCCAAACCATGTAGAATTGCAGGGGGGGGAGGTAAAATGAATGTTAGCGTTTGCATGCAGGGAGAATACTTTATTTTTGTACTTTACACACAGATACTGACCAGCGTTACTGTTACACTGTTATTAGACTGTATCTCTCACCTGTAATACTGATTGCAACTAATGAAATTTACCTCCCCTGCAATTTAACATGGTTTTGCCCATGAGAGTGTAAATATGAATCTGGCTCATAATGAGCTAGCTAATGACCTAACTGTTCTGTTCAATGTCAAGAAAAATGTTAGAGATTTAAACAAGTTTCTTGAGTTTGACAATCCAGTATAAATCATGCCTGTCTGTCACCATGCTTCTTCCTTAAAGATTTTGGGCAAAAGTTACAAAACTGCACTTTTTCAAGCATTTTGGAACCACAGCAAAACGCTGAGTTTTCTTGGAGCTAGCCAAAGCGCCATATTTACTTTTGTGGGTTCCTAGTAGGCGCAGGCACTTTCCACTCAAGCATTGTATGTCAGTTTCTAAATGACCAAACATATGCTAGCACAGTAGTACGGCATTACCTGTCACAGCCACCGATAACTGTCAAATAACATCCCTGCTCTTTTTCCCAAACACTAACTAGCTAAATTATATCCAAAAAATACATTTAAAACTATTTGTAATAAGACAAACTAGATTTACTTACCATAATGAAGATCTACCTCCATCTGATTCGATCTTCCGCTTTTGAATGACTCCCTTCTGTAAATTTGGTCCCTGAAGGGCCTTGGGACATCTTAACATTCTACATAAGAGAGTTTTTTGTTTTTTTTTGAGTTTAATTGCCTAAAAGTTCTGTCTAAGGATATCTTTATGCTTGTTCAATGCATGTTTAAACTGTTATACTTTGTTAGTCTCTACCACCTCTGATAGAACCCATTGTGTGAAAAAATGTCACATTTCTGTGAGAAAACATGCCTTTGTGTTTTAATGCATCTTTTCCCATAATGCTTCATATGCATTCTTTATTTTTGTCCAATTCACAGTAGTTCATATTGATTCATTCAGTTTGGTATACACTCTTGGAAGGTTTTATGTATTTTATATGGTTCATTCAATTAAACATTTATCAATGTTCTAACAACAGCATAAAGAACATGAGAAAACAATCGTTCACATGGCAAGTGCATATCTATTTCCATAATTGTAGCGGTGTTTGCATTTTGTTTTTAAGGTAAAGCTGCACACAAATGCTTGGTAATGGGAGGTGAATAATTGACGCCAGTTGAGAATGGTGGTGCTATTGTCTTTTCACTTTCAGCTTTTGTCTTGATTTTCCTCACTTCAGTTTAAAGACATTGATAAATAGGCTCTGCTATTTTTGTTTTGTTCTTCAATAAAGTATTTTATGTGGTTCATTTGGTTTCAGTAGCCAGAGGGATCAGGAAAAAAGGTGATATCTGATACCCTCTGAAAGTCTTTGCAAGTTTCAAACCGGAAAATCCGCTAATCAACCAGCCCCGCTAACTGAAAACCAGCTTGAGTTAAGAAAAATAATCATACTACTCCCAGTCTGATAGCATCTGGATGCACGTCTGCAGAAAATAGTGCTTTGTACACTGATCATACCAAAACATCTGTAAATGTTTTCCGTGGAAAATGATTGCACATATTTAATCAGTATCTTACTTTTAAGAAGAAAATTGAAAATCATCTGACTGCTGTTCAGTGGTGTGGAATTTAACACCTCCGAATACATCCTAAGCTACAATAGGATGGCAGTAAAGGTTCCAGAAGAACAATGAGCAGTGGGCATTAGGGGATGCAATGCATTCTTTCAGCATCTTCATGGCAACTAGATTTTTATTGACTGATTTAAGCACTACCTCTCATGGACCTGTGTGACAGACTCATATAACAAGATCTTTCTTTAGAATGAAGTTCTCACTTTCTTTTGGCAAGTTTCTTTTTATGGTACATATAATAACCGCTTCATATAGAGTGGAAGAATAGTTCACTTCCTCCTGCGCTGTCATGTTCTGTACAATACAGTACTAATGAACTGCTTTAGGGAATATCAAATGTGCGTTCATAACACATCTAATAATTTGTAAATTAAAATTATATATGCAAACTATATGTTCTCTTAAGCTTATTGGAGTACATGTGTTTACCTTTTATTAACTCGTGGCCACAAATACATCTACAGATCTGTGCTAACTGTAAATAGTAGCGATATTCAAACTGGCCTTTGATTGTATCTAAGCCATTTAACTGTACATATGTAGTTAATTTATTTTTCAGACAAATAATTCCCCAGGTAATACATTTTATTTATAAAAAGACAAAGAATTATATACTTATGTGTTAAGTATAAAGGTTTTAGTTTACGTTACTAAATACCTACTGCTTGTAAAACCAATCTTTTAAGTATTTGTACATTATTCGTTGTCTAGAAACAATAATCTGAATAATAACACATATTTTAGTATGCAAATAATTAATTTTCTAAAAATAAAATGAAAAATTAACAGAACACCACAAATAAGTATTTTATAAATTCTCTACACTGTGCCCCATTCTGTAGGATCTCTGTGTATTGCTACATAGTTTGATTTGAAGTATTAAGCTTTAGATTTAGTTTATGTATATGGTGATGTGGCATTGTTTCCATTGATAGAAAGAAGTCTCTTGTAAAGTGTCATGTTAATCAGTTTATGTAATTTTGCATGATAAACACCATAAGCTATGTCCTTCCAGTAATTTCTTAAACTATTTAAACACCAGAACGGGTGTTAAAATATTGTGTCACAACAAGCATATTGAGCAACCATTTTGTGTTGTTTAAATAGTTTTTTCACAAGAACGATGACCTATGCTAAGCCCACATTTGCTTCCTCTGGGCCTCCTCATTCAAAAAAAAGTTCTGAGCCTAAATTTACTAAACAGCAGGATTGGAAAAGTGGGGACATAACAACCAGTCCTATTCTCGCTCACATTCTCCAGTATGTAATATGAAACTGAGAGCTTGAATCTGATTGGTTGCTCTGGGCAACATCCACACTTTTCCTATCCCATAGTTAAGTAAATTTAGGCCCTGACGTTAAATGCAAATGTTCTGTGCCAGAGTATGTCAAAAATATTAGTAACAAAGATTTAATTTTATTGCCAGTCTGTTTTTTTCTTTTTAAATGGTAGGTTCAAAATTGACATTTTCACTAAATGAATAGAAATATTTATTGGAAACATTAAAATACTTTCCTCTTACTGGAGGTATATTTGTTTAAAACTTTACTTTTTACAGGAAATTCTAAGAAGAGGCTTATGTGCACAGTATGTAACAAAAAATGCTCCTCCTCAGTCAACCTTCAGGAACATCGAAAGGTCAGTTCATGAATCTTGTTAAACATAGACTTAAAGCCAGAGATTACAAATGTGAATAATATACTACTGTATATAATAGCTGTTTCCAAGCTATTAGTTACCTTTATGCATTCTGAGTTTTCAGTGGTCTAGTTGTTATAGCCAAAAACATTTTCACTATTGCATCTTAATTGAATAATGAATGTAGACCAATGTAAGTTCAGGAAATTTCATTAGCAGTCTTGAACCAAACCAGACAATTTTCCTTAGCGCCTTCCTCTTCTTCATCTAAATGTTTAATATAAAAGCAGCCATCTAACTAAAGTTTTTTAGTAAAATAGTCAGTATGCAGGTAAATGGTAAATATCTTTACAATAGATAGCAGTGATAATGGACAGAATGACCAAGGAACTGGTACAGGAGAAGTGTTAAGGGAGATTTTGAAAAAAGCTTAATGAACTATGCCAATTTATTACACTAGGACAAACAGTGTAACATAGTTTAGTCTTTGTGTAGTTTTTTTGTAGGTCCAAAATTTAAATTTTTACCACCGGTAAATACAGCATTTTATAATACGAATCGTTTCATCCTTTTGTTTTGTACCTACTTGGAGGGTTGAGGGGGTGTTCTTGGAAAGTAGTTTTTATTTTCCATAATGACATGTTGTGATGAGGCATTTCTCTCTAGCAAAATATTTATGCAGAGTTTGCAAATAAGGAAGAAACAGGTGGAAAGCTAAACCTGGGCAAATATAAATTGTATTGTTTGCATTTATGGAGGATACTTTGCTTTTGATTACTGCACTGACCAGTTCTAATTTTAAACTGTTACTTCTAGGAGACATGTCTTAAAACTAATACTGTCATTACATGAGGTTACCCATGTGTGAATTTTCAAAAGCTGGATTTGGTACCAGATGTTTACAACATTCAAACATATGCATATATTTTTACTAATTTAATGGGTTTGTGAAGTGTATTATGGACAGCAACTAAAGGTTAAGTAACGTTTTCTCATTATTACATGTATGTTGTAAAGCAGTGTTTTACAGCATTTCATCTTTAGATTATATGTTTATTGAACTTGGCTGTAGAACCCTGGGCTCTTGAGGAGCCTCATATGTCAAACTGGAGAACATGCTGATTAGACTTGGAGATGTGGTTAAGTTATACCACATGCTAACTGAATAAATGCCATCCCTCCTTGTCAGTTTCCACAAAGTAGCCAACTGAGGAATGGAATGACAGAATACATGGGTTTTAATAACCAACTTGGGCACTTCATTTGAAAATAGATATTATCTTAAGCCCAAGGGTGTATTCATATGAAATGCTATCAGTCAACTATCATAGAAAGGCAGCTGATATTTAGGACAAGGAAAAGTTAACTGCGGTTATATTGATAGTTTGATAGAAGGTAGCACAGAGGAATATTAATAGTTTCGTGTCAACAGAAAACAACATACCTATTTTTGGAACCCAAGACACATAAATGTTTCTAGATATGTACAAAACAACCACAATGAGAAGGGCCTAAGTGGCCTTTGGATTTGTCCGAGAGGAGGTCATTGGTGACCTTGGTGAGAACAGTTTCTGAGAAGTGGGGGAGGCAGAATCTGGATCGAAGAGGATACAGGATGGATTCATAAGTGAGATGGGTGATAAAACAATTGTAAACAAGTTGCTTGATTAGTTTGGAGGTGAGAGGGTGAAAAAGATGGGTTGGAAGGTGAAGTGCAGTGGAGGTTTAATTTTTTAAGAATAGGGGAGGCTAGAGCATGCATAAAGTGGGAGGGGTAGATGCTAGTAGAGAGGATTGGTAAGATGTAAGCTGGTGGGGAGAGTGAAAGACTTGAGGAGTTTGGAAAGGAGCATGTCTGGTGGGAAGACCAAAGAAGAAAGAGAACGTTTTAAGCCGAGGGCTCCTGTACCCACCTCTGCAGAACTATCATTGCTATCTAGTAATAATGACTGACATAGTACTCTGGCCAGGAGTTGGATTGGCCATATACTACTAGGTAGATGTTTTTTTTGGCAGGATCATGGAAAGACCACAAAAGATCAAGGTGCCACAAAAGAGTTCTACGGCTTCTGTCTACTCACAGACTGATGCATTTCTATCCTGATCGAGGTTCTTTTTCACAGTCTTGGGTTACAACAAAATATTTATTTTGTTACTATAATGGCCACTGCTTAAGTTTATTGAGAGGTTCTGCAGTGAATATATACAAAATGTTTATACATGTTTAAAAAGCTGCTACCAAATCTCCAACAGCAGGTCCCTACATTAAAATAATGATTAAACTGCAAAGTAATTAAAATAATTTTAAGTAAAGCAAAGTATTTATAGGAAACAAATTGTAGGCCAAGCACTATACATTTTAAATGCCTTTACCTTCATTGGGTTTACAACTTGTAAAATAATAAAACATGAAGGCTTATTCTCTTTTTCTGTATGATCAGCCTCTAGTTGAGTTGCTGGTTCTCATTGCAAGTCATTTACTTTTTCAGCATTTAAAACCCATTTAAATGACTATTTGCAATGCCTGTTTGTAGTAGCACTATTTCGATATAATACTTCCATTTTTATTAATTTTAAAAATACCTAATCCTCTTATAATATTTATTTGATTCTAAATAATAATTATTTTGGGACAAACTTATAAAAATTTGTCATAGAAAATGACCTGTGGTTATGACACCATATCTGAGATGATGTAAGCATATGTCAATTGAATATTATTTTTTTTATGCAGCTTTCAAATTTGACAGATGCAGATTGATGATATGAATGACAAGGGTGTATTAACAGCAAAAGTAGAATGATTATACCAGTTTTTTGTGTCTGTTTATAAAATGTGTATTATGTTTTAGTATGAATTATGTTCTATGTTGATATGAATTAAAAAATCAATGTATTCAACTAGTGGTTTTAACATACATTAATAGAAGTGAGACTCTTCATTAGACTCTTTGCTTTAAGGTATAACTTAAAATTGTCAGAACATCTTATTACATTTTGACAATGCATTGCATTTTAACCAAAATAGCTTCTATGCATGTTATGTTATTTTATCATATACATTTTATCATATACAACAACACTTTCTTTACCTTGTAATTTTTTTTCAACAATAGTTCTCAAGAATTGTTAACTTTTTCCTACATCTTATTCATTCTATAAGAACCTCTTCCCCTAAATAGTCCTTACAGTATATGCTATATAGACAATTATCCTTTATTCGGTAGCTTTTGGAAGCAGACCTTTGCAAACAGAGGAATCTTCAGCAATGAATACATGCATTATGAGAAAAGTCAGTTTTTTAATTATGATCAAAAAATCATTTTGCAGGTTCATGAGGTCTATGAGTGTCAGGATTGTGACAAGAAATTTATTTCTGCTAACCAGCTTAGACGGCATATGATAACTCATTCAGGTAAAATGACCCCCTATGCACGCATGTTTCAGTGCCTGGATGGCACTATGACAAGCTCAGTTCTATGCCTTATGTTTATGCTGATAAAGAGCCCAGCAGAGACAATATTTCAGTGTATTTTTGGTTTTGATAAATCCATATTTTGGAAAGTTTTATTTTAATGTTTAAATTCATTATATTATCCATAAAATGCATTGCACATCTTCCAATGTATAATCTTGAATTCTTCTTTGAAGTCATTCTCTTTTGATTTAAGCTAGTTAATGCGATGTCAGTTTTGAAAGATTATTGTAAAGAATGCAGCAATGTCTCGTTACTCCATCCGTTATGAACCATCATGTTGGAAAAGGGCATTAGATGCTTTTCTAATTGGTTAATCTTAATTGGACTGACTTAAATGAAACAGTCTCTAAGGAAAGGACTTTGTTTGCCTTTCATCTTCTACCTCCCCTCCAATGAACAACAGATTAAATGTCCCCAATTATTTTCTGCAGAGAAGCGCCCCTACACCTGTGAGGTTTGCTGTAAGTCCTTCAAACGACTTGATCAAGTGACTGCACACAAAATAATACACAGCGAGGACAAACCTTATCAGTGCAAGCTTTGCGGAAAGGGATTTGCCCACAGAAATGTTTACAAGAATCACAAGAAGGTAACTAACTAACACTGGCAATTGCTGGTTTATATATATATATATATATATATATATATATATATATATAATATAATTATATATTGCAATATTTATATAAATATATTCTATAGACTATTTGGAAGTGCATAATGGTTCTATGTTCTATTATATTGTCATTGTACATTAACTATTATTGATTTCCTATTTTCAACTTGTTAATTAGGCATTATCTTATTAACCTGCATTTAGAAAGTCAGTTAGATTTATTAAAAACATTTTCATAATCCATAATCTGTCATTTAATTAAGAGTGAAATAGTTTTGATAGATTGACTGTTAGATTAAAGTTTGAGCCAAGTTTGTAGACCCTATATAAGGTTAATATAGGACCATATCCAGAAAACGTGTTGTTTTCGCAGCCTGGATTTGGAAATGTGTCCGCACAATAGAGTGCGCTTGCTCTCTCTGTTCTGAGAGCACTATGGGGGGTAAATGAAGTAGGCCCTGGGGGGATTGTTATGTAGTGTGTAAAGTTAGGGTTGTGTTAAGGCCTTACATACCTCTGCACCGCTTGCTTTTAGGCAAAAACAGTATAGATAAGCTAAGGTCCCTTGTGTGGATTTCCCTCAGTTTGGAGGGAGTGGTCTTCCCCCATAGGCAGGACAATCAGCCTTTAGTTTCGCAATTCCTGTGTTCAGTCCACTGGATTTGCTTAAGTCTGGATCTGATCCATAATGCCTAGAGTACTATCCAGCTGTTTGTGTTTCACACTCACTTGCACAGACTGACATTCAGCTATATATATGGAAAAAGTACATCTAACGAAAAAAAATATATTTTTGTACTACAAATAATTATATTTACAAATTCTATGTATAATTGTTGTCACATCTCACTGTCAGAAAGGATTCAAGCACAGAATCCAGGAAATATAGTACTGCGTAAAGTTAAGAGTGAGGAAAAACAATGTTGAATTGCCCGGGTAGGTCTACTTCATTCATGGCACAGTACTAGAGTAGAGATGTTTCCTAGCCCAAGTCTAATAACAGTGTAATTGTAACGCTCGTCAGTATCTGTGTGCAATAAGCAAAAGCAAAGTATTCTCCATCCATGCAAACACTGACATTCATTTTACTTCCCTGAAATTCAACATGATTTTACACACTCATAACTTACACTTGTAAGTCCTGTATGCATAAGTTGACTGTCATACATCTGGTTATAAATGAGAAGATTCATTTATAGTAGATACAGTACAGTATGAACCAGACCCAGGTTCCCACATGATGTGTTCCAGATGTTTGCAGGAGGAATTCCTAGTTAATGGAACAATGTTTAGTGCGCTAGAAATTATGTCTGCTGGACTGGTCCTTCTCCCCCGTCAAACTACATTACGTTGGGGGGTGGGAACATTTCAATTAAAGGATGTGGGAATGGTAAGTTGTGCGGGGTCGCACTGAACTCCACAATTGAGTTAAGACATGAGTCTAGCCGCATAAACGCAAGTAACACCTACCTTTTACAACCAAGAGAGGCGAGTGACAGTGGAGTTAACTACCCCCTCTACCACAAGATCACACTGCTCTCTGTGCGAATGGACGTTGGAGAGCAGGATCCAGTCCCATGTTTGAAACCCGATGAACCTATAACAGAACCTTCTGGAACACCACAGAGGGATTGAAGGAGAAAATCTTCAGTTAAGCAGTTTTGTAGAGACCATTTGAGGGAAGGTTGTGGAAAACAGGTTGACAATTTATTTCATAAAGTAGTTTAGAGAATAGAGTGTGAGGGAGACAATGTGTTTGAGGAAATACTGTTAATGCTGGAAATTGTAAGCCTAATTGTAGACCCTATAACTGGAGTCAATGGAGAATAGGCTTTTCGACACAGAATGTAGGGTATAAATAAAACTTATTAAGGGTTTTTTCCAGTCAAAACCTGGAGCTGCAGCTCCATCCTTCCCATTATTAATCTGGCCCTGTTATGATCAGAAATAATCAAGGCGTGATTGTGCTGATTCCAAATTCCAAAGTTTCCTGAAAACTCAAGTTAGTCACAAATTGCCAGAAAGTGTGGAAACACATGCTCAAATCATTGTTTTCAGGGAGGAAGGTTATTCTTTGCAGCACATCCACAGAAGGCTAAAGGTAGCCCTTAGGGCTGTGCATCGGGCTATTGAACAAAAGGCAAAAATATGAAGTAATAGGAAGGAAGTTACTGAGAAGTCATTCCTAGCCTGTGTCCGATAGGACGGTGGTAGGGTTGTGTTAAGAAAATACTTCTAAATGCTACAGTGTAGCAAAAAGGTACGCATGGGCTAAGAAGCATAAAGATTGGACTGAGAAACAGTGGAAGAGGATGCTTTGGATGCACGAATTGCATCCTTCGCACCTGGAGAGCCGCAGGTTGCTTTCCCTGGTCTAGACAATCATGTTCAGGCTAATGATGCATTATCCATAACCAACAATCATTTCTGTGTCTAAGATACATTTGATAAACTATATTCTACAAATAATTATTGAATATTGCTAATGCCTTTTCTGCATGATCATATATATAACCAGGCTCTTGTATGCCCTGTCTATCAAGTAAGCTTTACCAAACAGTGTATCAGCCACAACCAAAAAGACTTTAGAGGATGATTTTTGCTTCTGTCTTATATTTGTATAGTTGCAAACAGGGCCACTATCATGGGAGAAGGTAAGGACTCATGTCCCAGGCTTGATGAGAGAGGTCGCCTGTCTTCTCACTTTAGCACTCCAACAACAGGTATCAATGGTAGAATACTGCTGGCACTTGGTGCTGGAGTTCTGTAACATGCTGCCCACTTTGTACTTGCATCTCTGTGGCACTACACTTACATAACAGGTCACATAGGTGATTGAGCTTCTGTGTCCAGGGCCCTGATATCACACTGGTTGTAAGTGTTATATTTGTGTTACGAGAAAACAAGCAACATATGCCTTTATGTTTATACTAGTTACAATAACAAGAAACATTGCGTCACTCTTGTGGTGACTTACATAATATTGTATTGCAGCATTGTTATTTTTATCCACACCTCTACTTTTTCCCACACATATTTAAAGGCCTATAGCATTCTCTACAAATGATGTCATTCAGAACTTTCAGTGCGTTATAATAAGTGGACCATTGCATAAGGTCAATTTAGTGGAGTACTTATTCCTAATGATAATTGTTTTCTTGTGTAGCCTTTATGTCTCTATCATTCTACTGTTTTCTTCAGTCTGCTTCCTATATCTAACAGCTGTGTAAAGATCAGACTGCCGAAAGGATGCAGGTATTTTCCTTCACCCATGTCTGTTATATGTAACAGCATAAAAGGTTTTGTATTTCATACCTCAAATAACTATATATGCCATATGGGAAAGAAATACAGCATGGTTTTCTCTGTCTCTTATAGAAATAGTCATAAATCATGTGTCTGACAATGTTCACAGCCTGAATAAACTTGATGAAAAGTTTTCATTTTGGTGTGTTCTTTGCTGCCCAAACTATTGTATATCGTATTCTGTAAATTGTGGTCTGATCAGAATATTTGAACCATATTCAAACTTGTTACTTCATGACTTGAATTTCTTTCAAAGTGTGACCACATTTCTATTAGTTTAGGGAACAATGTTGTCTGGTTATATGAATTGCTAATTACTATGAGGACAACTAGCAAATATGTTTTACACAAAATTACTCTATTTGTCTAAAAAAAAGACTTGCAGCAATGAAAATTGTCACTTTCCATCTTAACTTTTTATACATTCATATATTTATTATTATTACTGACTTTTCACACAGTAAGCGGTGACGTTGCGGTGAAGGCAAGTTGTCACACTAAGATGTGTAATCTCCAGATACATGCTCACTAAACAAGCCGCTTCTTGGTTTATCACCAGATTGCCCCTGGATTATTACTATAATGCCCATACTTAGTAACGCTATGAATGGAAGAGGGGACAGAACTTGGGCATGATTTCACATCCCACCACCATTCTGCCATTTCTCACAAGAGGGAAAAGCAAGAAGTCAGCAACCCTCTGCTATCTTACATTTCTGCTACTGTTTCCATATTGTTTGAATACTATGGGCCAGATCCAGACAAAGTACAAACGTAAAACCATGCTGAATTGCAAGGGAGGGTAAGTTCATCTGTTACAACAATGTGAGAGATGATGTTTCTCACTCAATGTTTAAATATCAGTATCAGTAACACTGATCAGTATCTGTGTGCAGAATGCAAAGCAAAGTATTCTCCCTGCATGCAGACACTGACATTCATTTTACCTCCCCTGCAATTCAACATGGTTGTTCCCAGGTGTATCTTTATGCTTGTAAGTTTAAGCCTGAATCTCTAGAACTACCTCACCTTACCACCCTGGTAAAAAATTACATTTCATTCTAATACCAAACCCCTACTAGTGACACATGGTAAGGCGAACTATTTACTGCTGTTATGTCTGCACCTACATATGTTTCCTCCTTCCTGTGCCCCCTTCCCCCTCCTCTTATTTCCACCCTCTAGTTCCCTCTTGCTTTCCTTCCACTACTGTTATTGGAATTGTTATTTTCCTCTTATAAAATATAAATATTAAAATGAATACAAAATGTTTAGGTTTTGATTTGTTTTAATTCAATTGAAAAACAGATATGCATGTGTTTTCTATATGCTTTAATGTAGTTCTAGGGACAAATCCTACTTAAATGTTTATTTTTTTAATGGAATCGTATATCGAATAAAGTCGAACAATCTAAGACAATGAAAACATACATGTACAATACATGTACAAATGTTTAGGTACATTTGTACATATATTCTGAATCTTCTCTCTATGATTTCACCATTTTATATGTTACATGATTCAGCAGACATAATACATTTTTGTGACACATCTTGTAAAATCTTCCCTTCCTCTCTCTTTACAGACACATTCAGAGGAGAGACCATTCCAGTGTGAGGAATGCAAGGCTTTGTTTCGCACTCCTTTCTCACTGCAAAGGCACCTGCTAATTCACAATAGTAAGTGCTAATTTGGGGGCAAAGGGACAGCCATTAATTTACATGTGTATATCTCTTGACTGCTTTCCTAAATTACCCAATATTTCCGTGAACAGTAAAAAGATAAATTACAGGGAATAATATAATATAACAATGAAGTGTAAAACAAAAGGTTTAATGCAAAGGCTGTCTTAATGGAGGGGAATAATTAGGCCTTTTCTGAGTTGTTCTCTTCAATGCTGGTATTTCCTTTAGTAATGATATATACAACTTACAAAGATATTGCACAATCTGGGATACTGGAACAATGTATTATATCAAATTTAAATTATGTGTAATTAATAGTACAGGCAGAAGTTTCTGTAACACTATATAGTGCAAGTTTGCAACAAATATATATTAAGTTTATTTATAGTTTGAAGCGTGTCTGGTTGTACCTTGTCTTCCAGGAAGCATACATTTTAAGGGTTAATGATTGGTGTTAGGTAGCACTAGTGACCCTCTTCTGGTTGACTGACTCTTCTATTCATTAGTGAAATTAGTATATTATTTAAACTTAATTTACCAGTACTTGAGATTTCTATATAGACTACGACAGGAAAAAATACATTTGCTTATACAAAGGGAAAACAATTGCTTTAGTTTATTTATATTGTTATTTATTTTGTATTTTTTTTACAGGTATTAAATAGGGCTTTTTCTTATATAGAAGCAAGAAATTATATTATTATGAATCTTTTCTTTACTACTAACACACGGTAGCCACATCTATACATATATCTTAACAATTATTCTATTATGAGGAATGCTACATTTATATTCATATTTTCTACCTAAAAATAAAAATGTGTAAAACTCTAATCCCTAATTTGCCATGTTCCCACAACCATTAAAGCCAAAACTAATAATGACAAAAATAGTGTAAAAAAGGGGTTTAATTTCAACTCTGGATCCCCTTTGAGCCATGCAACTAGAATAGTCTTCTGTATTATACTTCTCAGCCTCTTTACCTACTTAGGGGCGGGCCCCCACTTCTGCAAGTGGGAAGAATGCACTAGCATGCATGCACGCACCAGGGGGGGAATTCACTAAATGACGAATTCTGCAGAGAATTCTTTTCGTCAGCGTTCGTCAGTGATATAAATTCGTCAATGACTGGTGATGTAT
>JABWIB010000269.1:36621-54533 GCA_016617825.1 Platyplectrum ornatum
AATACACATTCGTCACTTAGTGAATACACATTTGACGAATTCGTCAGCAATATCGTCAGCCACTGACGAATTCTTAAATTCGTCATTTAGTGAATTCCCCCACAGATGTGCTCGGACAGAACAATAAGCGCATGTAACAATGTTCTTATGTAATGATTTCTGAACAAAAAAATGTTAATTTCAAGAAGTGAAGGTCCAACTACTCATGGAAATGAAAATGAATCTGGAGCTAAATGATTCTATGAAACCAGGGTTACACAATTTAAATCTAATGCATACATTGTGATTTAAATCAAAACATTAAGATCCAGGGTTGCATGATTTAAATAAGTGGTTCTCAATTATTATTATTTTTTTTTAAATCAAACAAACAAATTTGTACAATCCAAAACCTACAAAAGATTGGGAAATGAAAAAGCAGCTAAGCTGGGTGCAGGCTACAGAGCCTTATCTGTCAAGGACAAACATGAGTGTGTGGATAAAGACATGAACATGTTTCACTCTGACACCAACATATGATTCAGTGAAATTCAACCTAATTGTAGTTCTTGATGACACTGTTTAGAGTATTTATTCTGTTACTGTGTTCATTTTACTTTATTACTAAAATATTGTTCGAACATTATTAACTTAAAAAAATCTATATTAATAAAAACTATCTGAATTAAAAAAAATCTGATTTAATTTAAATTTTTTTTCTGAAATCTGATTATTATGCAACCCTGGGAAAAGAAGGTTTTCTAAATTTGATTTAATTAGAATGTGGAAGTTTCATTACCATGTCAACTCTGAATATGGGGAACTCTGGAAACCAATGTACTTTTTCTGTACATCCTTTTCAGAGTTGTAAAAGTCACAGCATTTGTTAAGACAGCCAAAATGGAAGCATTGAATGTGCTTCTGCTGTGAGAAAAAGTGTAGGTCTACAGTGTATAAAATGTTAATATCTTTAAAAAAAAAAAAAAAAAACTCAAACAGCAATATACATAATAATCTACATTATACATGATCATTTATGTATATTCAGTTGTTTTACACATTTATTTTCTAATTGCAATTACCTAAAGTTCCCATAATCCCATTACAAAATGTGCTGTAGGCACACTCCTCATGATTTATTGTTGGTTCTTCCGCGCCCCTTTCAGGTTCGTACCTTTTCTCCCATTTAGTAGCTGATCTAGAGCTGTGCTTACAGCTATATTTACAGCTGTCATGTGCATTACAAATGCCAGGAAAAAGTGAAATGGAAAAAAGTGAATACTTTTGGGCGCTGTGTACAGTATTTGCTCACCTCAAATGCACTATAAAGTGGGGTTCACAAATGGTGATCAACAAAACAAATAGGGAAGTTATAGTGTTGTGGGAGCAGTGTCTACACTAAAAAAAATTTGTGACGATAACTAGAAAAAACTTCCTTTGAGGGTCCATTTGATGAAAAAATCAGTTTAGTCCTCCTTAGTCCATGAAACTTGTCTTTTACGGGTAGGTGGGATCAAGTCTTGACTTGCATGGGGGCCCGCAATGCGGGGGAGAAAAGGATGAAAAACACAGAAGAAATATGTTAAAAGAATTGTTGTTACTTGTTGTCTCAACTAAATGAAAGATATTTCCATTTCCATGTGACCTTTTGTGTGTGGCTCTTCCCCCAAGTGTGAAGGCATTGCTCCATACTATTTCCAGTGGCTTTTTTCCATCCAGCACCCGGGTCAGCTGTAGCCTTACCTGCATTGCGGGCCCCCTTGCAAGCCAAGACTTGATCCCAACTACCTATAACAGACACAGACCTATACAAGATTACCATGTTACATGGACTAAGGAGGACTTTTAAAGACTAAACTGATTTATTTATTGAGAACATTTTTTCATCAAATGGACCCTCAAATGCAGTTTTTTTTCTAGCCAGGAATGTAGCTGAACCACGATTTGCTGAATATTGAATGTATATAGAATTCTTCCAACTGTAATAAAATAAATGAATATATTAGGTTATCATTGGTGTAACTGTAGCATATAAGAAGGTTTCTTACTCTAAACGTATTGCTTTTTAACTTAATTTTTTTTATTAAACTGTATAAAAAAAATTGTCTTTTTAAATAAACTGTTAAAAACAACACAGGAAGACATCTTATTTATATTGTGGTGGGATCAATAGGAATTTTTTATCATTGGATCTGTATACATGGTTTAAGATAACCACACATTTATTATATGATGATGAAGGGTTGATGAAGATGCCTTCCATCTCCAACACAAACCAAACCCTCCATAAGACACATCACGTGCAGAGAGTAGACATGTTTTTTCAATTGGAATCCATCTGGCCTCCATTAAGGTACATATGGTTACTTATCTTAAGACCTTCTGGTCCAAAGATCTTAAAACAAACCTTGATCTGTTATTTTTTTTACAAAACAAACCAATTATTGAGTAAAAGTAAATACAATATAAATTGCTACATTCTCTAATTTCTAACACATAATACATATTTTCTTTTAATGGTGTTTGAGGACTTATAGATGTTGAGGGATTGGATGGTCCCTAAAAAGGAATGAGCAGAGACAGGACCAAGCAAAACGTAATCACTCCATAAATATATTACCAATAAGTTTTTTTTCAAAATTTGTTCTATGAATGAATTTTATTTTTGTGTTTATTAATTGTGATGGCTTTGAAAAAAATACCTTTTTAAAGAACATTTACTATTAATGCTTTATCCGTACCAAACACACCTAAACATTCATAGAACATTAAGCATTTTACTCATAATAGCAGATTAAAATATGTTATATTAGAACATCGTCCAAATATATTACAATTTAATTAAACCTTCATGTGTTGAAATGGTCAGTCAACCAACTGCTGTGAATAGAATGTGTAAAATGTTAATATGTTATGACCACACTGGGATGATATCTTTAAAGTAATCCTTTTTAGTAAAAAAAAATTTCATTTATTTTTTCCTAGGTGAGCGTACGTTTAAGTGTGATCATTGTGATGCTACATTTAAAAGGAAAGACACATTAAATGTTCACATTCAAGTGGTACATGATGGTCATAAGAAGTACAAGTGTGATCTATGTGACAAAGCCTTTGTGACTCCTTCAGTTCTTAAAAGTCATAAAAAAGTAAGTGTTCTTTCAATCATACATACATTGATGAAACTAGTATTATATGAAGTCAAATAGTAACTTCCAGTTTTAGGTAATGATACCCTCTGGCTTATTTGTTCTGGAAATCATAATTATTAATATATTTTTACACATACTAAACATCTAAAGATGAATTTCTTAGAGGTACTTCTATTTACTTCAGTCTTTTAATAAGATACTTTCAGGTTTGAACCTAGTTTAAGTTTGTGTTTTGATTTTTTTTTCTTTTAATATGTTATGTTCGATGTCATTTATATATTTATTATATGTCACTTTATATGGCAAGTTATTTAGTAAATAATGTAATGGAAAGAAAATGAGAATTCTCTGCTTTCAACATTGTCCTTCCAAATCGCATTATAAAGAACAAACCCAATCAACGATATCAAAATGTGGTTACCACACAGTGTGTTACAGCATTGAGACTAGATAAGACTGGTAATAAAAGCAGAAACGTTAGTCTCTTTTGGATAAAGACAAATATTTCTTCTAGAGATTGTTTTGTAATTGGTGAGGCCTAGGAGATAGCATTATATGCTTCTGACCGGACTGAAAGGAGGTGAGATTGGAAGGCTTTGTAGTGGTGGTGGTAGTAAAGCCATCAGAGCCGGGGCTCTTCCCTCATGGCCATGCTTTTAGAGATATTTTTACTTTGAGGAGAGTAAAGGGAGCATTCAAAGCCTCTAATATTTAGATTCAGTAGCTGGGGGTAGTGTTAGCCTGAGACATATTTTACAATGTGGGCCATAAGCAGGTCCCAACTGAGGAATTGGGTCTTGATACTATAACATTTAGAATAATAGTAAATATAGATATATCTTTGTCAAGGTGGATTTTTTTCACCCTAGTGATCAGTTACAGTTCAAGTGAACATTAGAGAGCATTGTGCCTCACAAGCATCTTTACTAGCTTTTTACCCCACTGGAGACTAGTTACTGCATTTGCTGTAAGCTGAACTGAACCTATTGTCCTGTAATGTTACAGCCATCCTAGTCATTCCTCAGTAGGCCCCGTTTTACACACTTAAGTGCATCCTATTTTTTATCTACACCGGACTTGTAGAAACTGCATTATGCAGATTCCACTGTGGACAGAGAGAGACCACCATCAAAAAGGGTTTGGAAATGGAAGACACTGGGGTGAAGGAACCCCTTGTATTTTTTCAGAGTTTGTGGTTTTCCTCAGGATCCCCTTTCCAAGTCTTTCCATTGGTCAGCTCTGTATACCTGTTAAACACCTGTTCTCCTTTTAAAGCTGCCATCTCTCACTGGTCGTGGAATTGCTGACCCATAGTTAAAATATGCAGCTGCTGAAGTTCTTAGTCCTGGAAAACAGAGAAATCCATCAAGGATGTTGACAGGTGATAGGTAGAGTGAGACCCACTAGGGGTCAACAGATGGGAACCCAGACAGTAGCTCCTTCACTCTGACTAGTCTCACAACCTTGGCTTCTGGATTAAAAAACCTCTTGCTAACAAGTATATGTCCGATTGTAAAGTTAAATATATAAGTTGCGCCACATTAGATATTTTAATGTGATTTGTAAATGTGATTAATTTAATGGGCTAGCAATTAAATTAATAATATATAATGCTTTTTTCAATCTATTAGGTACTAGTAGTACTATAATATGCTTTTTCTTTCCATTACTTACAGTATACCATGGCAATAGCTGAAAAACTGCCATGTGGATGCTTATAAGTTCTGGGACTCTTACCATGCTTGTTTCATAGGTCATTTGTACTTTATTAGGGTCGTACAGCCTTGAATTTTTTTTAAATAAGTTATTGGAAATAGTTGCATGCAATGGCAATACATAAAATTTGTGTTTCTGGTTTTCATCTTATTATGAAGTTTTCTTTCTACCATCCAATGTTGTAGTAAATATGATCAATTGTACCAATAGGCCTCTTTTGTTTAGTATAAGGCTTTTTTTTGTTTTGGTTATTTTGAATGTTTTGAAAACTTTTATATCTTTTTTTTTTGCAGACTCACACTGGGGAAAAAGAGAAGATTTGCCCTTATTGTGGTCAGAAGTTTGCAAGTAATGGAACACTGAGAGTACATATAAGGAGCCATACAGGTATGAACATTTAATAGACATAGAATGTAATAGAAGTATTCTTGTGGCATGGCGTTTGTAACATTGTGGGGTAAGATTTTGAAGCACAAACCTTTTCTGTTGAATCTTGGTATATTAGAAAATCTTGCCAGGTTTTTTTAAATAAATATTAATAATATGAATTCTAATTATTTATAATATTAATAATAATGAATATATAAATTCCAAATTATTATAGGTCTTTTTTTCTCAAAGAATACAATAAGGTATATGAGAAATATGCCATTTTAATTTATGTATAAATTAACGTTTCATAAAAATACAATAAATTTAGCTTTATATAATTATGATCTTTATTATAATAAAGGGCCAGATTCTGACTTTCCAGCATGTATCTTATTCCTCAAGATTCTAACACTTACATAAATATTATATTAACTTATAAATATACATATACAGTACATACACATCCGTACACATTAAAACCTTTACTTACCAAAAGGTTTTAACAGATTTCCTTTGTGCCGTGCTTATTTGCTTTCCTACTGAAACTACAGAGAGCCAGCATCAGGGCAGCAGGAGACCACTGGGTGACCTCACCTACAGTTTCCTGGTTTTCTAGTTGCAAACCAGTATTTGTTAACACCGCTGTAGCGGCATGCTTAGTCCTCTATTCAGATTTTAACCCATTCCCATTTTTGTGGAACAGGGCTCAGACTGGGTATATATGGGGGTATGCTCCTACTTTTTAATTTTAATAAGCTGTAATCTCCATTCTCTATGTTTTCATACTGTCACTTCTAAATGCCCATACAGGAGTAAAAATACACCCAGGCCCGTCTGCTGTAGATCTGCATTCAGTTTAATAAGAATAACATAAATAATAAAATGTATACAACAAATCTACACACCGCTTATATTTAATATCACATTAATATTTGAGCAGTTCTATTTTATGATTCCTGTTATGACAGCCTATTATTCACTTTCGTTATGGCATTTTTAGACACAGATCCATGATACCTATTTTTAAATAACATTCCTCATTTACATAAAACTAACTGGTTCTTATATTGTTTCTCAAATTCTCATATTAGCCCAATAAGGTTTTTGAAAACTCAGTTAAAATTCCATGGTTCAATATGAGTGAAGCATCACTGAATCGTATAAATAAAAGGTTTATTTGTATATATAGCATTTCTGAAAAGTCCAAAGAAAGATCACATTCCGAGGTTTCTTAATGCTTCAATATTAATTATAGTCATAACCTTTATTATTATTACATCACACATGCATTTGATGTTGTGTGAACTGTGAGCCAAGCTAAATTAAGCCATATGATATAAGTGTATATTATGAGTGTGCAGCATACAAAATTAACATTTGCATTAAATCAGAACTGAACTCTAGAGGTTTAATTAACTATTGGATTTATTATATACTGTATAATAAATCTGGGAACTTAAGACTATATAAAGATGCCTTGTGTTTTTCATCATACATTCGATAGATAGAATGGAATAGAATCGTGTTTTCGTTGCATTCGCTCTATTTTAAATGTAAATGTTTTAAATCTGAGCAATCAACTTGTATGTAACAAGTCTAATTAGACTACTGCAATATTGATATTTAATGGTGCACATGTCAATATGAAATGTTGACCTCATGTTGTTGTAATTGGATGTCTCACAATCGGTTACATTCACATATATTATTTAATCACTGGTTTATGCATGTGATGTGATTAAGTTTTGATTGTATGTATATTATCTGAGAGAATTAAGATTACCTCTGAGGTGAAATATTATGATAATGTAGTAAATTGTGAATAGTCACTCCATACTGTCTGTTTATGATCAGCCTCACATGTTCCTAAGCATCCTTTCATCTCTTATATCTGAAAATGTGCTATCAGCACTCGTTGGTTACATGGTGTCTTATTTAGATTGTGTTTCTGATTTATGCCAGATCTATCATCTGAACACTTACAGGCTATAGCATTTTTTTTGTTTGCCTTACCTATTCATTTAGGTATTTTTCTGTCAGCAAATGAAATCCTGCAAACCCATTTAAATGAACTCTATTGTAATAATGATTTTGACCTAATTAAAAAAATATCCTAATAAAAAGAAAACACTGGTTCATCAATAACATACATTGAAATGTATAAGCATCTGTGCCTTATGGTAGCGCAATGCAACCTATTCAGAGGAATGATGCTCAGCTTCTGACAGAGGGGTCTAGGTGTGATTGCAAGTGGACGTTACTAGGTATTACAATGCGCAATAATGATGCTCCCATGCTCGGCATATCCAGACATACACATGTCTCTATTTTCAGTATGCAACAGCCATCAATTCTACGGTATGCCCTAGCTCAGGGTAGTGTTCAATGGTGCAGTCACTGACGTGTGTGGAAATTGTGGCCTTGCCTTTACGAACACTACTGCTTAGATTTGTAGCCTAAAACCCATTAATATGCCATGTAGCAGCTCATTGCAACAATATCCTGGATTTAACAAATACCAGTTGAAAGGGAAACAAGAGATTTTGGACCTGGTGACTTGGTGTGGGACTGTGAGAGGTTATAAACCGTTAGAGGATAGAATGGCATAGAAGATGCATCACTCTGCAGAATGTCTCTGATCTTCTGCTTTACCTTCCTTACCAGACCAGTCCTTGAATGGTAAGTTGTCAGCTTTTATGTATGGTGGATTATATACAGTGCAGGCGATTTAAAAAGATGCCTGAAGAATAGTACATTTGACTGTTTGGTCACCTAAACCATCAGTGATGTAATGTTACTAAATTCCCAAGAGAATGAGGAGGACATAGGTGATGGATAAAGTGAACATGGACACTGAATCATATTTGTTTTATTAATAATATTTTTATTTATCTTAAATTAACATTTTGTTGTGAAGCTAAAGCCATGATAATGCCAGATGGTCTTTCACAGAAGAAAGATTAATACCCTGTTTACAGTTCCTATTTCTCTTGACTCATTAGGTAGGATACTTGTATAGTCAGCATTTATAGCTTGTATTCTGTAAATAATTCATAGTATTTGATTCATTTACAGAACATAAAAAACAGAGATTCATATATCTGTATCACCTTGAGCAACTCTCGTCTCAACTCGACTGTTTTTCTGGTACATTTGTTAATAACATTTTAGTGTTCTAATTTAAATGTGAATGTTTGTGTTCATGAGGACTTAAAATATTAGTACTCAGGCATGATGGCCAGTTCATATTCCAGCCCTCCAGTGTTAACCCCCTTAGTGCTCTGATGTGACCCAAGATATATATATATATATATATATATATATATTGGTGAGGAACACAAATAAATGTTTTAATAATGTGATATTTCTGCAGGAGTTTCAAGCAGTTGATATTAGTAAAGGATATAATTCTATATTATCATGGGGAAGATACAGATTGGACCATTCTTCTCCCATCTAGATCTGCAAGACTGAGATCCAGCATTTCATAAATGGTGGCATTGGCAATACAGATAAATGTACATTTCTGAAATGCCTTCATTATGTTATGCTTCTGCATTGCTTCTCTCACTGTTTGTTTATCAGGTACATTTTGTGAAGTGACATTATTTCAGTGGCTTATCAGGTAAGATGCGCATACATCCAGTTTCACTATAGAGACGGACTCATTGTGGTCTGATGCATTTAATAGGACGCTATAATACATCACAGATCACGTGCACACATTTCGGACTAACTTTACAGGAGCAGGACACTGTGTCGACCTTATGTACCATGACAATTATTTTCTAGTCGGCATGTTACTATTGTCCTCACCGTAATATGTCCTTTTTTGAACCTACTGATAAGTGTGGTTATAGACATTAAACACGGTTATAGACAGTGGTTATAACAATATACATCTTATAGTTTCATTTAGTCACTTAAGCTAACTAACTTTAATTATTATAGATTCAGCTGGCAAATAAAAAATGTGTGATATTGGTTACAAAGGTCTCATTTCAATATGCTAGGAATGAACAAGCTCACACATATATACTGTGACTTCATTTGTTTTAACACTACTTGAAAACTGAAATAATGAATCACCTTCTCTGTCATCACCCTATAGAATAAGTGAATTAAGTATCCGCAGTCTATAGCAGTAACGTTTTCCTACACTTAGGCCACAGAAAATGTTTAAATGTCTCTCTTCAAAATAACAGTGTCATCTGTGTATTAACACTAATCTAATGTTTGAAATATTAAAAAACAAGATTAATGATAGGTTAACGCTTCTTTGTTAATAAATGACCTGAACAACTTTTGTGCGGCCAAGTTTTTATAAGGAATTTTAACGTGACCTGTAGTTTACATAAAATTCTGTCTCAGTTTACTCAGGAGTAAGTAAGGACAAGCCTGTGTATGCCCATTAATCATCAATGTATTAATGAGAAACATCATGAAGATGCAAGTCTCTCATTAATATCTTCTAGACTCAATCACTATTCAATAGGATATAATGTACACAGATGTGGTTTAACATCGAGGTGAGGACTTGAGTGATTGTTTCCTCATGTTCTCTCTAGTTACAGATTTGAGGGATGGACCAGAGATGGAAAAAAAAAATGTAAACGTATGTGTTTTTTAATTGACTGTGTATTTTAGGAAACTTTTGTGTTTACATTCTGATATCCTGTGTAATCAAGTTTTATTATAAAGACACTTTTGTCCCTGTCCTTAGTTTAGATAGTAAATAATGAAAAATGTATGTGTTTGTATTTGTATTTCATTCATCAGTTTTGATTATATGAAGGGATTTTCTGCTGTGCAGAAATGTGTAATTGGATTAAAGCTTACTTGAAACCTTTCTTAAAAGGATTATAGTCTATATGGAATACATACTAATATACCCTGGCATATTTACTAATCAGTGCCACCTTAGAGCACATATGGTGCGTTGTGTTTTGTTTTTCTTTTAATCTCAGAGACTATTGCCAAAGTGTGTTTGTTAACCCTTTTGATGGATGACTTCTTGTTAATTATAAAAAAAAAACTTTTCCATAATAATAGGGAGCAGTTAAGGCTGGTAAGGCCATATTGATCTACTGAATGTAGGGAATGTTGTTAGATGTATTATTTTATTAATCATAGCTTTTCAATAGTTTCACGTTATGTATTTTACAAAGGTTAAATATAAAGCATATGTACTTGAGAACACAGGGTGTTGCACCCACCTGTTACTCAGCTAAAGAGAAGCACTGCTCAGAACGGGAGCGAGCACAGAATGATGGGTGCACTGCTGCTCATCCGCCAGCCTGTACATCCAATTGCTCAGCACTATTGCATCAAGGCGTTCCACAATATTTAAATAACTAAAGAAGTATTGTAAAATATAGGAGGAGCCATTAGAAGTTTAAACAAATATAATCTTATTTAATTTAAAATATACTATGTTTAGTAAATAATGATTAAATTTTTAAGCAAAAATACTGGGGATTTTTATTATACATACCAGTATACAGCTACTACTACAAAACTCCACATAAAAATAATTGCTGCAAATAATATCATTTAGAAAAGCATTTCTATAGGAGTCGCTACCTCTGTCCATACAACTCGGACTTCATGGAACAGTTTTCCCTTTTTCCCTACATCCTATCCAGAGGTGTGTTCCTGTGTGCACATTCCATATTAACCTAAAACTCTGGATCAGGTCCCAAGGGCATGAAAATGGGTAGTGAGTGAGGGTAAGAATTCTGGATACATCATACACTTTTTTAAAAATGAAAACCTAACCCCCTGAAGAAATATAATAAACGCATGGACAAAATATGTGGCAGTACACTGGGGTATATTTACTAAGCAGCGAGATTGCAGTGAGATTGAAAAGTGGGGATGTTGCCCATGGCAACCAATCAGATTCAAGATCACATTCTTCAGTGTGTAAAATGAAACTGAGATCTTGAATCTGATTGGTTGCTATGGGCAACATCCCCACTTTCCAATCTCCTTGCAAACTCGCCGCTTAGTAAATATACCCCACCGTGTGCAAAAATCTGTAAAGTATATTTAACAATTCTAAACAATAAATATTGTATAGTATAATGCAGTGTTTGTTTGGGATTTTATTTTTAAATACCTTTTAATGTTTATCAGCTGAGTGTAGGCCTGTGTTTGGATAGGGGCTTTCCATCGGAAACCTGGTTGCTGATCCACTTGCAGTTGTCAAAAACAACCAGATTCTTATATAAATATAGTTGAAAAGCCCTTTCCACTAGCACTTAGCACACAAATATAATCTAAGGGAGATCATCCACTTTGTGGTACTCAACATGCATAGTGCTGGAAAATGTGGAGCTTACACCTAAAAGAAGGTATAAGCCAGGTCCTACAGTATATTTCTTTCTCCATTATTAAATTGAAAACATAGTTCTTTTGCTGTGAAGTAAGAAAATAATTTAGAGAAACGGAAAAACATTTCATCTGCTGTGCATCTTTCACAATGTAGATAAAATAAATAGCAATAATCAGGCAGCCCAAAGTCTAAGGGGGGCAATTCAATCTGCTTCGCGCAAACATTTTCTCCCTTACGCAAACAGCATACATGAGACATGGTGCGCTAGGTTCTGGCTATAGTGCAGAAATCTGGATTGTACCTAATTACAGAATTATTTGCATCCCTCCCACTGAACATAAGTGTTTCCGCTTTCTGCTCTCTTCCGCCTCTTTGTCGAGGCATAATTTGTTTTCTGGTTCTAGTGATCTGGATTTGGTCCATTTTCACATAGAAATTGCCTCCTTAGCTCAAGTGCTTTTATTATATAAATATATTAACACCAGGGTTGCTGTCTCTCCCAGAATGTCCAGGAGACTGGATTTCGGGCAGTTCTCCCAGTATCCTGGGAAAGACAGCAAATCTTCTGGGACTTGAATTTCATATAAATCACCGCCTCAGATCCGACACTATGGTAGACAGGGCTTAATGACATCAATCCCATCCACCCATAGCAACTGCTAGGCATTTGCTTCCAGGGGGCTGGGCTTTGGCTGTGATTTACATAGATCATGCCTTTTGTCCAACCCCCTTGGTGCCAGCCATTATCTACTCCAGGAAGGGAGAAACCAAAAATAAGCAACTCTGATTTACACCAGCTACTCAGTCAAACGTTGGGAGACTAGTTCAGAGGTGACAAACGTGTTGCATATTTTCACCCACTATTCTGTATATGATTTTGTTTTCATTAATTCATCCATTCATTCATTCATTCATTCATTCATTCATTCATTCATTTTATATTCTTTAAACTGAGAACTGAGAAGTATGAAGTTGTATGTGTGAATTAAAATAAAAATGTAGCTTACAGATTTAGGATAGTATATCTTATGCATTTACTTTTGTGAAGGTCTCAAGCTGTGGGCTGAAACATTATATATCATGTTTTTGGTCCTCAGAGAGTCCCAATTTTCATACCTTTGTGCAGCATATGTATACTGTATGAAGTGATGACATGTTGTAAATTATATTATGATATGTTATCAGTTTTTCACCAAAGGTTCTGCTGGTTGGGAATATTGCCCATATTTCTTTCACACGTTCATCTCAGCACTTCATACTCAATTTATGTCAACGTAGATAGTTTGTAAAATTGACATTACACACTTGTCTGGGGCTATAATGTACTGAGATGTTATCCACTCCATGATCATTTTTGTGGCAGCCTGTTTCCGTAAAATATGTTGAAAGCCCAATAACAGAGTATTGAATGTGTGACATGCAATTAGTGTCGGAAACATTTACATAAAGACTTCTTGACAAATTAAATTAAAATGTATTTTTATTACGCAATATGACATCAAAGTTTAATTTAATGAATATGTATATAATTGTATGTTAATTATATTTGTTATATTTTGTATATTATATTTTGTATATTATATTTGTTTAACAGAAAAGCAGTATTTTGTCACATAAGTTCTCTGTAGGCCTTCTATTTTACTTACTAATTTTTTGAGAGCAGTATGTTAATTTAAAGTAATAAGTAGAAAAATTATTAAATGACTAAATGCAATTTTTCTTTTATTTATAATAATTTTCCAACCAATACAACTCATTGTATCAGTTTAGTTTTTTGGGGCTCTTTTTTGCTGTTAATTATATTTTGCATCGCACTTAAAATATGTTTACATTAATATTTTTTAAGCAAAGCTTAAATATTGTCATATATTTCTTTATACATTAATAATTGAACAGAAGCATATGTGGCCAAATGGTATGTTGCTTTACTAGTAAGACGTAAAATAGCTAACACAGGACACAGAATCCAATGTCATGGTCTGTTGTGTAAAATATTTTACTTTTGTTGGTATGATTAATAGTTCTTTGAACAGGTAAAAGTTTCTTGTCTGTGAGTAGAGCAGTTTTCTTGAAGTGTCTTTTAGGCATATTAGCCTTCAAAGATATCTAAGGTCAGCTGCGGTGAGAGACCATATCCATTATATTTCCTCTTCCTCTGTCTCCTCACATCACCCATTTACTCCCAGCATGGAGCCTTCCCTATACTATGTCTGCAGATACAGGGGGAAAATGTATGTCTCGTCTGCTAGCCTGATGTTTTACAGTCCTGTTCTGCTGGAAATTAAGATCATCAGAGGAAACTTATAAGCAAAGAGCTGGTTTTGTTAAATTGCAAATACAGCAAGGCAAAATGTTTATATATATATATATATATATATATATATATATATATACACACATACATATAAGTACTGTTAACTGTAAGGTTTATATGTTGTATAATAATGATATCAGGGACTTAAGCATGAAGGCTAATTCCTATATTGTCATTATTATTTTCTATAAAATGCTGAGAACATAGGCGATTTTGAATGAGGTCATTTAAATACATTATAGTTGATGTAATGAATGCACTGTTTGTTATGTTGGGGTTCAGAGACCACCAGTTTCTCTTCCAATCCTCATCCAGACTAATGAAAACAGACAATCCTTTCTGCCCATCATCAGCTCTTATCCCTACAGATTCTTTGTCCTAAGGTTTTGAGGCACATGAGACTTTCAGGCATGGTCTTGAATTGATCAGACACACATAGTAGCGTGGGAGAGAAACCACTGTATTCATTAGGAGGGCAATTGAAAACAAGTTTGTAGACAAGGCTATGTGAAAACATCAAGAAATAAGTTTAGTTCCCAACAAACCCATGAGTAGCAAAAAAGAAGTTTATTCGGAAATAAACTATAAATTGCTGGACTTTTCTCCCAATTTGCATAAGAATTTTTTTTTAGTTTTAGTTTTTTTTTTTTTATTACATTATATTTAATTGCAGTTATGTGTGAACAATTCAGGGACATACAGAACGTATTTGTGGTAATAAAATCCAGACCCCTCAAAACCTATTTCTAATCATCTTATACCAGATTCCGCATGGAAGAGGGGAGTGAGCTCCCCAGTCACTCCCCTCTTTCATGCAGCGGCTCTGTACATTTACTAGTCATTTATTTCACCTTACATTCCCCAAACATATCAATGCAGATCAGTGTATTGCGATACAATGTAATTGCTACACGTGGATCTCCATGTCTAAGCCAAGTTTTTTACCCCTGGAAATCCGATCCAGGATTGTGTAAATCCTCTAGCATCCAGGCCTTTATCACAATTCATTTTTGTGTTTTCTTCACATATCAAACATTTCTTTTGTGTGCAATTTCAGTAATACTAAACATTTCATTTCTGTCAACATCGCGGGAGAGGGGGAATAAGTCCATATATATATACCTCTTTGATTCCCCTCTGTTTGCCCCGCAGTATTTACATCCCTGACAGAGAATGAAGGTACCTCAAATGGCTCCTAAAAGGACAGAACAGATGAATGCCTCTGTTGTCTGACAGAACATGTGAGGTGAAGGTATTTAAGAACAAGGCAAAGATAATCAGAACCCTACCTTAATATTTCCGCACTGGCTACATGTAAAGTTAGGATTGCACTCTTACTCTTAGCTCTTACTGTATGACTAGCATACTTCCCACCTTGCAGACCTCACGCTCAGAAAGTTCTCCATCAGGACAGTTCTGTACACTTAGTATGGCGTTTGTATCTCGGAAACCTTTTACCCCTGTGATTGGTTTGGATCCTGTACTATGGGAGGCCTGGATCCAGTGTCATGCACCAAAAGGTCAACTTTTCATCTAGTGAAATATTTATTTACACTACCACAACTCTGGTTTGCTTACAAACAACAACTTTAACCTTATCATACACAGTACTGGTACAACATTAGGAGTTATGTGATCAATTGTCTTCTTTTCCGTTTGACTTCTAGACCTAAATTTACTAAGCAGGGCGATTGAAAAGTGGGGATGTTGCCGATAGCAGATTCAAGCTATGTTTAATGGAGAATGTGAGCTTGAATCTGATTGGTATTGATTTGATGGTGTGCTTAAACTAGATTGATAAAATATGCTTAAATTGTACAGAGTATGGGGAATGCAATAACTTTTTATAGTTGTTTTCATTAAGAAACTACTGTCCACTCAAAATTTTGATTGCATTTCTGACCAATTTAAGCGTGCTTTTGATCGTTCACTTTCATGTGAATTTTCGTGCTTAACGATTTATCGCATAGTGTATGGGCAGCTTTAGTAAATGTAGGCCTTTGTGTTTTTTGTCTCTTTACCTTATGCTTAATAATTAGCAATCAAATTGGGAATGCAGCATATTCCCAAGCTAATCTTTCATATCACATCCTCAATATTAGCCAATTTGGTGTATATATTGGAGTGTTTTATATAACTACTAGCTCTATTGTACAGAATATTTCACTGTATTACACTAGAGCTGAATAATCAGCAAACTCTACTACATTTAAACATTATACACTAGCTAGTGTATAGTGTATTCATGGCTAAATGCTTATGACTTTTGTTTTCGCATCTACCTAAAACTGAATGTAAACATTTTCATTTTTTACAAGCTAAATCCCATTAACTGTGTTAAATTATACTGTATATATATATATATATATATATATATATATATATATATATATATATAAATATCTATAGTAAATCCATCTGCTATATATGTAACCAATATGATAAATAGAATGGAAAGCAGCCCATGTACACTTTTTATGAATGATTAGTTATGACAATACTATAAATCATCTTTATGATTGAAATTGGAAAATACCAGGTGCTTGCCTTCATCACAACATTCCTTGACCTTAGGAGATTCCGACCCACAATTTGTATGTATCAGGAATTGACATTCAAGGACTTGAACTGTGCAGGGGTTATCCAGATCTAAACCAAGGGACATAAACACCTTAGATTGGATAAATAGAGCTTTGAACCTCTCCTCAGGCCTACTGACATTTATGTTGTTATTGCCTGGATCTGTTTAACCAAAACCACTTATTTTTTCAGCTTGTTAAAGTATGTAACAAGAATCAAAGTAATACGCTACTATTGCAGGTATATATACATGTAGAATGGCTGTGCACTTTGTGACTTTTCATTTTGTTCTTTATAGTACATAAGTTTACCTAGCAACTATTCCAAGTAACAGAATATAGTTAGGTAAATATAGTGCAGGATAGGAATTTGATTATAGTAATTAAATGTGATGGTTTAAACCCAGATGGTAGAAATGTTCAACAGATGTGTAGTGATGTTAGCACTCTCTAAGAATGGTGTGTGTGTATCAAAGCAGCAAACCAGAGAGGGAAAAAAAAGCAGCCACAACAAAATGGTTCATAATTCACTCATTAACTGGACTGTCATATTTGCCAAGCATATCTCTGCATGCATTCATATGTTGTTAGAAACCATCAGGCAATGAGAGGCAGTGCTTTGATCCAGCCCAGCATGCACCCCGCTAGTTCTTTTGTTCTTTATGTGAAGTTTTTAAAAGCTCAGATCTCTGCTCTCTTTTCCACTCTTTTTGTAAATGAACATGAACCTCAGGCTGGAAGAATGTCCCTCCTTTGACAACGTCATGCTGTGATTTCCTGATGTGTCAGTGCTGTGTTTTCTATCCACGGACAGCACATGTTAATTGTGATGCTTATCTTGTTTGCAGGTGAGCGCCCCTACCAGTGTCCTTACTGTGACAAGGCTTTCAGCAAGAATGACGGCTTAAAGATGCACATACGGACACACACAAGGGTAAGTTATGAAGCAGGTGGCAAATATGTTCCGTAGATGTTACAAAAGTCAAGATTATGATTGCAGATCAAGATTATTTTTCATCCCACCCTTTTAAATACATTTTATGGTTTTTTTATTTATTAACCGGTTTTTATATAGTGCCTTCAGGTTATGTAGCGCTTTACAATTTCAACAGTTAATAAGACATGACTGGGTGGTAACAGTTGGTCTTAACAGACATGACTAGGTGGGGAAGGGGGCCCTGCCCACAAGCTTAAACTCTTATTTAGAAAATGTTATGCCTCTAATAGAGGAGATGTTTCTTCAATAAAATATGTATATATTTTCTAAAACACAATTCTATGGACCTGACACACAGCTGCAAACATTACATGCTGGGCATACACTATAAGATAAATTGTTCCAATCGAAAGATATTTCAAGAGTGGGTAAAACCATGTTGAATTGCAGGGGAGGCAAATTGAATTAATTGCAATCAGTATTACAGGTGAGAGATGATGTTTCCAGCACAAGTCTAATAACAGTGTAA
>JABWIB010000269.1:130233-149214 GCA_016617825.1 Platyplectrum ornatum
GGGATGTAGTGTAGAAGGAGAAGGTTAGGGTTAGGCTGCAGGAAAGGGGGGTTTAAGGTTTAGGTCAGAGCTCGAAGTGGGGGTGTATACGGGGGTATACCATACTGGCACTTCTCCCACTGATCTAATAGAAAAATTACAAATCTCCATTATATTCTATCTTTCTATACCGCCACTTCTAAATGTCCATACCACCACTTCTAAATTTCCACTTCGACCACTGGTTTAGGTTGTGAGGAATAGAGGATTAGGGCTGGGCTGCAGGAAATTGCCCATGGAGAACGGAGGGTTGGGGTTTATTGGCACTGCATGAGTCATTAAAGTCACTCAATTTGGCAGGTTTCTTTGAACCGGTGAACCAAATACTTGGTTTTGTCTTTGGGTTTTAAAAATGATTGAGACCAAAAGCAAGAAACCATCGTAATGTGAGGGGTAAATAGTTATAACAATGTCATTTCTTTTGGAAGAAGAGAAATCATTTTAACATGTAATGTTTTCAGAAATGTGAACCAAGCTGCATTTCACCTGTAAAATCATTTGTGCTGTGCAAACACAATACAATACAATTATGTTGAGGTGGAAATAATTTAGTGTAACATATAGTACAGTATATTACTCTTTACACATACAGTTTTAATATGAAAAAACTGTTATGACAGCCTGCAAACTAAAAATAAACTTAGACATACTTCTTGTCAGATGAATGTTACGCAAAACAGACAGTATGCGTAATGTCTCAAATATTTGGGTTTGTATTTTTATGTAGGTACATGAAAGAAATCGGGAATGTCCCATAATTCTTTATTTTGAAAGAGTGCTCAAACTTGTCTGCACCCGAGGAACAATACAGTAAAATCTAATCTTATTATTAGAAACATACTGACTTCAAATAAAGGTCTGCTACTTCTTATGGAGTTGTGCCTTTTCAAGGCAAAAAAATGAACAGGTTTCAAATTATTTTCATTGTCATGACTTCCATAAAGAAAACAAAACAGTGAATTTAAGCGGCTTGAGGCTACATTTCAGAAGAATACATTTTGTAAATGCTTGGTGCCTAAAGGCAGTATTTTATTGCCAAGTGCAGAGAATTTGAATTTAATATAGTTCTTGGCCCAGTGCCTTAGTTGGATTTAGAAGAAACTTTTCAGTGTTTTACTTTACCCTGGGGACTGTCAGAAAAGTGTTTGTGGCCTTGTTGCTTCAAGAAACCTGCCCTTAATCTCTCCATGGGTATTTCAATATATCAGTCTATGTGTAAATCTAGTTGGTGCTCTGCAAAGGTATAGAAAAGCAGCTCAAACAAACTTCAACTTTAAAGTGAGTAAAGTATTTAATCTGCAATAAACTTTGTCCTGCTCTTCAAAGTCCATGTTACAGGATATGATGTCAGTGTAATTAATTTGAGTTGAGCAGGTGCAAAGAAGTAGAATATTTAAAGGAAAGTACAAGACTATGCACTTGTGTGTATGTAAATTCTACACATATAAAGCCATGCGGATTTGATGATGCAAAAGATTAAACTCTCTGAAGAAGAAAGAAAATCATTTTTGTACTATTCTTGTGCCACAGGCACTGGAATCCTAATGAGATTCAAAGGTTTTCTAAATACGTATTCCTATTGTAGTCACATCCTATCTGTAATAATACTGGCAATCCATACACACAATTTATTTGCGTTTAATACATGTGCCCAAAATGGACTGGATAAGTTTGGTACCGAAATTAAATATATAATTATATTTAAATATAAATCATGTACCTCCATTATTATCAGGACATGGGCATGATCTGGCGCAATCCTCTGTTCTTCTTTGACTGCTGCTGTAACATACGATAATGACACATGCATTACCATTCTAAAATGTATTTTTATCAATTTCATAATATTGTTAATTTTTAGAATAGTTAGTTAAAGGTTAAAAATGTCTTTTTGAGAATTATGATTCTGGTGACAGATTATGTTGGCACCTGTGGTTCTCCCGAAATAATGGAATGTCTACAGCAGGGATGGCCAAATCTGTTATCGTGATCTACCAATGGTCCATGTTTTTTAGGTCTCCGTGCTGGAGCACAGGTTTGTTCATAACCTACTGATAAATTTTGGAAGGTCCACAGTTGGTAACAATTATGTAACCTGGTCTACAGTATATTACAGAACAGTGTTTCCATCTAGTAACAAAATACTCTATTTAAATATCTCTTCTACTTATATAATATATCCAGGGTCAATAATTTCACTATTGTTCTTCATTCAGCAAACATGAATTCTTTTGAATATTTGATTATAATGCCCCAAAGAACAAATGCAAAGTCCTTCAAGTTGGTATGAAAACACATTTTATATTGACTTAAATAACTATTACATTTCTATAAAACAAATACATAAAATGGTATAAGAAATGGTATTTTATTATAGCCATATCAAATAATCAGTAATATTCTATCATGGTCCACTGAACATGCTTTTATGTACAGTTTCAAAGTTCCACTAACCATTAAGCTTCATTTGGATTATGAAAGAAAGCCAAGAATAACATTCAGAAGTCTGTGGTTCACAACATCAGTTTTCAAAAGATAGTTAGATAACTATTTAATCACGTAGGATTGAGTTAGACAAAAAAGAGCTCTAAACATGAAAATTTACAACTGTGTAAAACCAGGTTGAATTGCAGGGGAGGCACATTTCAGTTGAGTTGAGAGGTGGTGTTTTGTAGCCTATGTTTAGATAACAGCTGGATAACATCTAGGCAAAAGCAATGTATTCTCCTTAAATACAAACAATGAAATTTATTAGAACCCCCTGAAAGACAACACAATTATGTAAGTATCCACGTGTTTATCACTTTTGATCTTGTTTGCAAATATGTTTCACTTAATGATGAACAAAATAAGGGGCTATTGTAAATCATTAAAATGACCAAATGAGCTGTAATCCGATTACTTTACAAACAAATGATTTTAACCACAGCCTATTATCCTTAGTTTTCATAAACAGCATTGTATATTCATCACTGATCACTAATGTTTGGATTGCTGATCAGTCATATGAAGGAAGAGCTATTGGACGTGCTCAAGTAATAATTCTCTGACTCAAGCTGTGCTTCTGGATGTTATCACTCCTCATTGTGCACGAGAAATTTACTATATAGAGGTTATTTCCATTTATCTTAGGTTCAATTTCAAGTCACAGACATGGTTATCATGGTCAGTGTGTTCCCACTGTTGTCTTGCAGTACATTATCTCATATCTGCAAATGTTTTCAATTTCTCACAATTCCAATTTAATAAATGAGACAACTGATACTTCCCCACTTTCCCTGAAATCAGAACAAAATTGTAAATGATTGCACCATTGGGAGACTACCTCAAAGACGGCTGACTGCGGGAGAGGAGCCTACCTCCATGAAGAATACTTATATCAGTTATTGCGGGCACAACTCCCGCCCCAAGGGATTTATAGACACATGAAATGTAATTGCAATTTAGCTCAAGAACCCTAATTATTTATAGACATTGAAACAGTAGATAAATAACACACTTTTCACTGTGTATTATGGTAGGCAGAAATAGCATTTTTTAAATGTCCCTTTATGTGCTGTAAATGAAAAGCCACAAATTAATTTTATAATGTGCATTCCAGAATTGAAAAGACACTTAGAAGTCTTTTGCTGCCAGGCCTGATGTCCAGTAGAAGATTTGTTGAAATGCGGTTAATCCTCTATTTATAATCTCTGACATTCCCATATACCATAAACACCAACGTGCCTTAACAGAAGACCTGCCATGGGACCTGCTGCAAGCGAGGCTATCCCGAATTCAGGGTCAAGGGTGAAGTCCAGTCCTCAGTTAGACTTCCTGTGGCTGGGTCTCTGCATCTGTTGCCTGTTACTTATTGATTGGCACATCTTTCAATAGTTCAGAAGAGCAGCTCATAGAATACTCCCTTTGGGTTGCGCTCATTATCTATGCAGTGTTTCTTGTTCAGTGCTTTTCTATCCAGTCTGCTTCCTGAATCAGTGTTGTCCAGTCTTGTTTTGTCCTTCCTATTCTTCTGTCCAGGTGTCGGTGGGCTGCGACCTCCCGCAGAACCTGCCGCAAGCAAGGCTATCCTGACCATTAGGGGCAGGGGTGAAGTCCAGGGGCAGGGGTGAAGCTACTGCACCCGGGCCAGTAGCTTCCTTCTCTGCATCTGTTGCCTGTTAATGGGGTTCTCAACTGTCATCTCAGGTTTGTGCCCTAATATTATAACCATCCTTATTCCACTGCAATCGGTGACGCATTATTTGAATCCATGGAGGTGCTCTGCAACGATCAAGATAGGATGGCTTCGGCCATACCTCATCCCTGGACACTGGAACAAGGTCATTGTATCATTGAGCAGTACAGTTCAGAGTTTCATGGAAGAGAACCAAAAAGCAAACAGCTGTTTAGTGAATCTACTTGTAAATGTTTCCTTCATCAACATTCCCTGCTAGACGTTTACCAACCTGAACTTTGACCAGAAATGGTTATTGAGGCAAATGTAGTTAGATATTCATTCTACACAGTTGATCACTTGTTAATGCTGCCAAACATCTCCATGCCTAATTTACTAACACAAAACAAAAGCAAAACAAAAATTAAAACATAAAGTAACAAAGCTATGTGTAATTGCATGTAGCTACTTATCTAACCATCTGTACAAAGGATATATTATGATTCGTGATCAAGGTCCCATTTTGTCACAGGTCACCTAAGAGATAAGGCTTAGTATTTAGCACATGTATTCAAGAGGTTTGTGATAATTTTGAACCTCATAGATATATGGCCCTGTGTCCTAGATATAGTAACAGTTTGCTTCATATATGCTGCAAGGAGTTCACAAAGCAGCAATTAAATAATGTTTTCGAGGCATGTATAGTTGCATCGTTTGCTTAAATTCTAAAGGTATTTGAGTGTATCATCAAATGACACTGAAAAATAAGGGAAATCAATAGAATTAAAGCAATGCTTCAATGACAATTTTAAATCGACATCCCAATAAATCAAAATTTGGGATATTTACATATTGGTTTATAATCATAATTTGTGTCACTATTGTGTGTTGTATAATACTCTAATATTGGCAGATTTTTATACCTTGGTTTTGTTTTTGAAATCTTAGATTTATCAATGTCATAGTCGTTCGTGGTAACAGATGAATAGCATTCCCGAGTCTGCGCTAGGATCAAATAGTTTTATCTGAGTAAAACATACCATACATATAATGATTTGGTGACAGAACACTAGATAGGAAGAAAACAAAACAGATGTGCTATAACAGTCCTGTGAAAAAACCTGTTTCATGTTTTAATCATGGGTTTAGCTTTCTCAGATAAGCATTTCCAGAGTTAAATGACAAATGTAATTGTAGCAAGAAGCAGGTAGAAAAGAGAAACTCTGTGATATATATGGCGTTTTCATCTTACAGATGTTATGAGAGAACGACATTATGGTTAATGCATCAGACTGAATTACACCAGCCATTCTTCTATGGTATTTTCATGTGTATGGAGATAACATATGTACTGGTCTTTTTGTTTTCTTTTTGTTTTTAGTCTAAGGAGAACTACTGAGAACTTGGTGGACTATATCCTGGACTATATTTTCTCAAATATTGTATTTTTTTGTTTCTGACGAATTAATTTGCAGAATACAATAGTTATATATGATGCACCTCATTCTTTGTAGTGATGCATCTCATGTGGGATGTACCCATGACTCTCATGCCATGTGCAACTACACAACATAACAAATATTAACAACAACACTAAAACACTGTAATGAAGTATCATAACAAATCAATATCATTTTACTGTGTTGAAGTTAGTTTTTTTTAAATATGTCCTAGTTCCATTTTGTGTCATTATAGAGGACAGTGCATATCCTTTTCTGCCATTTCTCCCGTTGGACAACCAGAAATGGAGACCATTGCCCAGAAACCCCCCTTAATGTTGCTGTACTATATGCAGGTTATATTAATTATTAGGAGCTGACACATTGTAAAATGTAAATTAGTATTGTATGCTCCTTCACAGTATTCAAATATGTACTTTATATAGTGTGTCTACTCCAGACTCCTACATCATGGGGCTGGGAATGGTGCACTATATAAAGTACAAATTAAGTATAAAGGGGGTAAGGGTATATCACATATTGTAATATATCGGTAATATATATTTGGAAACCCCCCTTCCAAAATCCTGCACAACTTTCATAAAAGTCCTCATTTCATACTATTGACATAAAGGACCTGAATCATTTGTGTGTGAAGTCCCTTACGCAAACTGCATACGTGGTAAAACTTGCCTCTCATAGAGCTGCGTTTAAATATGAGTATTTATTACCGTAAGAGGAGAAAAAAGTCTTCCCTTCTCCACTGACAATTCAAGGGAAGTTTTTGGTGTCCCGACCAATTTGGAGCAGCACTTATGTATGTGCCGGATGACTTATGTGAGCTAATAATGCTGTGGGACCTTGGGATATGAATTATTTGGTATATGCAGGGCTCGAAGTGGGGGTGTATACAGGGGTATGCATAACCGGCACCTCTCCCACTGATGTAACTGAAATACTACAAAGCTCCATTGACATCTATTATATTCAGTGTTTCCATACCCCCACTTCTAATTGTCCATACCCCCACTTTTAAATTTCCAATTCAACCACTGGGTATATGTAATCAATATTTCACATGTAAGTATTCCTAAAACACACATCTTCCTTCTGATTAAGTTGCTGTAAAAACAGATGAAAAAAAAAATCAATCACCATTACTAAGATAAAGAATCTACTGAATTTGTCAACTGACAAAATTTTTATTTTAACTTAAATAATTTGTTACATCAAAAAAAAACATGAATTACATACATATGGAGAGAATACGGGTAGTGTATTGGGGTTGTGGTTTGGAATGGCATAGGTACTGTGTCTCTATTTTATTTTACAAATATATTAGCAACTTATAGCAGTGGACCAGATCCAGACTTATATTACTAAGTATTACTATATTTACTAAGCAGGGATATTTCAGGGAGATTGAAGAGTGGGGATGTTGCCCATGGCAGCCAATAAGATTCAAGCTTTCAGTATCATTTTACAGACTGGAGAATGTGAGCTTGAATCTGATTGGTTGCTATGGGCAACATACCCGCTCTTCAATCTCTCTGCAATCTCCCTGCTTAGTAAATATAGGCCTTGGTCTGCTTATGCTCACGGCATTCTAGAAAATGTTCATGCATGTTAGGGTGGACAGATTGTGGTAGGCATGCAAGGATCTGATTTGAATGGAAGCAGATCTGTGCAGAAAAGTTAAGGTAGGGTGCCCAGAACTCCACATGAGAGGGGAGTGACAGGGGTATTCACTACTCTCAATCCTGCAAACTACCTCCCTGCGTACAAAAAATACATTGGGGTCTGGATATGTTTCTGGAACATCTACTGGTATACAGGGGATACAGGTGCGGGCATGTGCCCTGGGCTGCACCGCTATCTATGTAGTCAGGGCCGCGGCCGGAGCCCTATTGAGGCCACCCCCTTGGCAACCAGGCAAAGCTCCATACATTCTCACTGCTCATATATATATATATATATATATATATATATATATATATATAGATAGATAGATAGATAGATATATATTTATATATCCTCCAGAATTAAGGTAACTCACAAGGCTTATATTCGATGAAAAATAAAAAGATTTGATCATTTTTGGAGAGCACCGCAAGCACCATTACTTATGGGCCCATGCTGTGGTCTTGCCACCCAGGCCAAAATTTGCCAGCCAGCCCCTGACTTTATACATTTTATTTACATTGAGCATGCAAATTTTCACTTTACTTTTTTTGGCAATTACAACACATAAGAATTGGAATATTTGCTTTGGGAAATGATTCTAGTAGTCATGTGCACATGATAAAACAGATGAAACAGCTCATTTAAGCGGATTTTCTGTCCATAAATCTTATCAGGGATTTTCTGAAGTATGACATGATAAATAATCTAAGCAGGTTACAGAACGCGTTAGAGACAGATGCCTTCCTTTATAGCTTTACTTTTGATTTTATTAATGATTAATGCTTTAAGGGAACTATACCTAAAATAATGACACTATTACACGTTGCAAGAAATCAAGGATTATTTTTTTTATGATTCCGAATTGAGTTTTAGGGCATTAGAAATAGGTGTAACTTTAGCTGAAGGTGCAGTATTTCACCCTTCTAAGGTCAAGTTGTATTACAGGAGGATAGCAAAAGGATTATTCGTCGACAATTGCAAATTCACTGCAAAATAAGTAGAGTTCTCCTGAATATGATAAAAATGTGGTGTAGTAAAGGAACAAAAAGACGTCGTCTGAATATTCAGTGTTGTATTCCAAACAAGGTATTGTGTATAAAGCATACCAGGCTCCCTAAATATGGTTATGGTGTCCAGCATTTAAATGCTATTCTCCTTTCTGGCACTGTTAATATTTTCCCATTCACATTCATTTTTGTCAACCAGTGTTTTTCCCTCTTATCAACAAACAGTACTGCAAAAGATATTTTGGGAAGTTGTACATAAGCTTAAATATATTGCCAGGTTATTAATTTACAGAGCATGCGTTTCATAGTGTTCGAAATGAATCTTTTATTTTACCCAAGGGATTCAGTGGTAACAATTTCACACAATACACATCTAGTGCAGATGATGGGGAATCACTCCGTGATACTGATTTACTGCCGAAAACAATAACTTTGATGGTTAATTTTCAATCAAAACAGAATATTTTCAATGTAAATGTAGTATAAATTTATGTAGTTTTAAATTGACATTTTTGTCTGAGCAAAAATTAGTGTGAAGAAAATAAATTAGTTATACATATAGGATAGGATCCAGACATTATAAAGGTATTTAAGTCCTCAAAGTAGAGGCGAGTGAACTCCTTTGTGACTCCCCTCTCTCATGCGAAAACTTGCCATACAGATTTGCTTCCATACAAAAGCAGATGCATGTAGAACTGGCTACCACACCCCCATAATCTACCGGTTTATCACTTACAGTGATTAGCCATGCAGATTTTCTCTAATAGCCCACATATGGTTCTGTAGACCCGATTAACACTATGGCCCTAAATTACTAAGCAGGGAGATTACAAGGAGATTGAAAAGTGGGGATGTTGCCCAAAGCAACCATATTTGAGCTCACATTCTCCAGCATGTAAAAGAATATCATTTTACTAATGACACAAAAATGGCAAATATTTGCTTCTGTTATATAATTATGTAACTGTAAATGTGAGGTGTCTATTACATAGTACGTAGTATCTTCCGATTCCTTACTGGCAGTCTAAAACAAAGTAATAATTTTTAAATGTAAATGGTCTATAGCACCTCTTCACAGTATAGGTAAATAAATGAAAGATTACAGAGAATAAGAGTGTACTAAATCATGTTATATAATAAAAAAGTTTCATGACTAATGGTATGTGACCTGTAACTCCCTTATCCACAGTAATCTTGCTAAATACCAGATACACTACATAGGCTGACACTTCCTAAACTCAAGGGAATCAGTAGTAACATTTTCACACAATGTAAATCTAGTGCTCATGATGTGGAAGCTCTCCTTAGTGATACTGATTTACTGTCAAATACAATTACTTTAATGGTTATTTTTAAATCAAAACAGATTATGACAGAACTGATAGTATCAATGTTAATGTAGTCTTAATTTGACATAGAAGTAAAATAGATATACATATACACATTACTGGTTTATATTATGATTTTATATATATATATTTATATATTGATGTTTTTATGTTTTAACATTAATTAAAAGACACATACTTTGGAATAATGCCAGGGTTGGACCTAGTCAGCAGGGAGTGGAGGGTTGGGGTTAGGCTGTGGAGGATAGAGGGTTAGAGTTATGAGAAGAATTCTGAAAACGTACCTGTTGTTGCAGCAGAAATCGTCAAACTGTTATCGGGAACCCTCTGTTGGCACTACTTACCTGATGCCGTTTCATTGTCTGTGACAGCCCTGCTGAAAAAGGCTAATAATTGCACATGGGGCTGTGAGGTTTAGAGTTGACACCAAAATTGTGTTCATTCATTTGTCAATCAGGAGTAGTAACAGTTGCTTTAGAGTTGGAGTCCTTGTATATGTGTCCATCCTCCACCTCTGCCCCTTATATTTGTGTCCAGTTTCCACCAAACTTTTATTTTTAAGAACCTTTTCTAATCTTCCCTTACCTTTGCTGTCTACCTCTTCCTCCATGGAGCTCTCCTTCAGTTGACTGACGTGGTATTTTTCGTACAGTGCTTCAACTGGAGCCTTGCAGGACCAAATCTGTTTCCATCAATCCATTTACATAACCAATACTGCAATACTGCTTATCTGAATGCAACCAATGTAAGCGGCCCCTAGAAATAGCCCTGTATGTGAGGGCCCCTTTATGTTTGGGAGCCCTGGAGCTACTACTCCAGTTGCCCTGTGATTAATCTTGCCCAAGTCTGTGTACCTTTTGAATATCTGCACTTTTGCCCCCCCCCCTCCTCCAATCCTACTCTACCCCATTACCTTTCTATCTGTTCCCCTCTTTTGGAACCATTAAATAGATGTTCTGCCCGCTGGGCCAGTCAATCTCAAACCCCCACCTATAGTATGCTGATCCGCACAGGTAACTTTAGGAGTGGGTATAGCAGCATAAATGCTGCTGTCCCCTATCATATATATGTATGAATAAAGGATTAACAGTGGAAACTTGCCATCTACTGTAACCTGAAGCCAGACCCAGGATCATAATGAGATTGGGGGGCAGCATTAAATTAACAAGAAAAATTCCTGTACTATAGATTGTTCATAACGGTCCAAGATGAAAGTAAGGAACTAAAAGTGCTTTAAGGCTTACAAAATTGTTTTAGAAAAAGTAAAAAAAAATATGAGCCAATTACAAAATAGAATATACAATGATTTATAAAATGACAAATACCCATATAATAATAATTATTATTTTTATAATTGTAATAATAATGTAAGTCAGTTATTCACAAAGGCAGAGTATTCACAAAATACTTAGAGTGAATCTTACCTGAGATTTGCTCATTCTTCATATTAAATATTATGTATTTTTTATGTGATTGTTTAGGTTTTCTTAGTACAACATTATTACATATCATCAAACATGAAGAACCAAATCTAGACTCTCACTCACACGGAGGTATGTTAAAAATTCCTTGTTATCCTGATTTTAAATATGGACCACACAGAAGTCCATGCCATATGTACAGGACTGTCTGCCATTTTCTGATCATTAGATAGATAGGTAGATAATCTTTCAGGAGGGTGCATTTCATTTTAACAAATAGTAAATGCTTCAAAAGTTGAAAAATATACAGTGAATACTACTCACATGAAATCACCAGATTCCAGTGGGTTTTGGGTCCATATGTGTATATACCATACCATTTACACTGCCAGGGAACTTGGTAGTGGAGTAACTACTGTGTTTGCAGGGGGTGCAGAGCCCAGAGGAGAGGGGGGCCAATTCCAGTTGCTCACCATGAACACACTCAAGTCTCAACCATCTGAATTGATCTCGAGCCAGCGCTGCCTATGGTCGTATATCTACATTTAACTTGACTGCATTATGTGTATATGCTATGTATCAGAAGTATGGGACAATCAATGAGTGCCAATATAAGTGTGCCCATGGATCAGACCCTCAGTGAATTAACAAAATATTTTTTATACAGTAACTAGCGCTTTTTTATAGACATTTCCCATAAACTGTACCATGTCATTTAACAAAATAATTACAATAGTTTTTAACTTGTAGTTAAAATGCAGATTAGAAATAAAAATCTCTTTAATTATGCAGTTTAAGGCACAGACCACCAGGATTTAGTATTGGACTGTTGTCATTTTATTTAGAAGTTCAATAGATGAATAGTACAACATTTGGGCTAGAGCAAGGGCACATCCAACTTAACAATGATTACATTTATTTTCATTGTACAAGCAACTGAAAAGACCATTATTGCCATTATAAACTTCTCAATAGTAGCACACTAAGTTTTCTGTAAACAGAATTTAATGAGAATACTTGTCAGATACTTTTCTGATTAATTGGTGTCTTGCAAAAGGCCAACTTGCATTTTATTCTGTCATTTCCTTTTCTTTGCATTTTGTAACCAAAGGATTTATCACAATACAAAAGGACATACATTTCTTTTTATACATGCCAGCTACACAGTTCCAGTTATTGTTTTGTAGCACAAAAAATATGTTACACTTTCTGTTGACTAAAAATTCGTTTTTTTTAGAAAAATGCCTGTGAATAAATAAATACAGTATGGCTGTGTATAAACAGAAAACTGATTGAATTAATTAACTAATTAATTAAGTAATTCATGAATGAGCTATTGTGTGAATGACTTCATTTTTTTATTTATTTTTAAAACAAGCTGGTAAAATTGTATTTTTAAATGTTTTTTTATTTGTTAAATAAAAGTTCACAACTAAAACAAATTATCACGTATACCATATTCCTCATTCCACAATTTTACAACTTTTCTTTACAACTTTCAGAACAATGTTTATATATATATATATATATATATATATATATATATATATATATATATAAAAATAATATATTGCTATTAAAGAAAGTGAATTCACATTTTAGGTTTGTAGATGCACATCAAACAGACTAATGATTTGCACAAGAGGTGCATCTTGACATTGACAATATATAACTCTGGTAATTTATATTATTACCGTATTGCAGAAACTTGAATGCCACTTAAGAGTCCAAATAGTGCATATTATGAGACAAAGTTTAGAAATGTCTGCTAAAATTAGTAACATATCATTTACTTTAAAAGCTGTTTACATTAGGATCTGGTGAAACCACAGGAACTTGCATTAAGTTTCTTTCACTTCAAATTAGTGGGTTAAGTGCAACATAACTACTATGTTCCAGTGGTGTGTACGCTATCTTCTGGAAACACAGTCAAAGCTTTTGTTTAATGTGCCACAAAGCCCTACTTACAGGAGAAATGTGGTCAGAGCTTTGTAACCTGCTCCTGAAGTTTAGAAACAAAGCTTTCATTTTCTTTTCAGAAGATAACAATTTTCTACTGAAGTATTAATAAGCACTGTACAGAATGATACCAAAATCCTTTCGGACGGATAACACTTATTATAGTGTCACCATAATTTGTATGTGTTACATTGCCATGCTGAAACAACATTAACTGTTTCCCGGATTTACGTTTTAATTCAGAGGTCAGCTGTTATTGATATTGTTATCCTAAATCCTAAATAATAGAATGAAATAGCATTTTCAGTGCTTTATGTAGGGCATGTAGACCATTGATATAGTAAAGAATTTTGTAATGCTTTTTTGTGTTATGGTAATTTAAGGTTATATATATAATTTCTTTAACATGCATGACAAGTGAGTTTGGACAGATCCAAAGAAACAAAAAACCCTAGCACAGTACTACACATTGTCAAACGGTGCTTAACGGCTTGATCCAGCCGTCGGCGGACAATAGCTTATAATATAATTATGAATTTAATGAATACATTCACATTTATGATGCAGCAGTATAGCTCGTACAACTAATATATACAACTAGTATATCCATGAATCCAATCCATTAATTAACTTCTCCTAACTTTACCTAAAAATAGATATATCTCCATCAACCATCTGCCAAACATTCATTAAAGGAAGACAAACACTAAGTAATGATAACTTTGCACATGCTGCGTCTGGAAGTAATACCCAATCTGGAAATAATTTGGTTTTCCGTTAAAATTTAGCAAGTCTATAAAATATTTCAGAAGCCTTGTTATGTGAAAATATACGTTAGACTGAATCAATATCAGGGAATTCCCTTTGATTCTATCTCCTTCTCTATGGCTATGAATTATGCTTCTGTACTTAGTGACAGTGAGAGTAAACACTAGAACATGTGTCTTGATGGGGTCATTATGATTGACACGAGTTGGTGAAACAGTTCATTATTTTACTCAGGAAAACTGTAACTGATCAAATGGGATTCCAGCCATGTGTGGTTCACCCGAACCAAAACAATGAGAAAGACTAACGGGGTTAAGAATTATTAATCACATAAGTAAATAAGCTACATTTCAAATGGTTTATGATGTCCCCCTCTGATGACAACATCTGGTAAACATACTGTATCTCTTCACAAATATTGATTGCATCAGCAGCTAAATGTAAGGCACAAAATGAATACAATGCAGCGAACAAACACAAGTGTAGAGGTAATTTACAAAAGGTACAAGCTGTGCAAATGCCAAACTATACATGTCTTTTATTTACATCATATGTCAAAGGTACTGTGCAATAAAATGGCACAATATCAAATGGATCTAGAAGAATAAGGAACATTCCAATGTGCTATCTACTGTGCATAAATTGTATGATTTGCTATAGAATGTTAAACTAATACAAAATGACTAAAATGCACAAGATTCGATGTAATAGATACAAGCTTTGATTCGAGTAGTGTGCCTTGGAAGGCTAACTAAGGTATACGGTGCATGAGTAGAGTTATGAAATGTAAATGATTGCCATTTGCACAGTACTGTTGTATCAATGACGTTTTGTTAAAATCATAGGCGACATGCAGCTGCATGCTTTATTGCCAATATTGAATCGCTTTCCTATGTTAAACACAGGGGAAAACACAGTTATCTGAAATAGGTGCTTTGTTTATTATGAAAATATATCAGGTCTGGCAGTAAAATGAAAATTGCTTGGCCAAAGAGATTAGCTTTGGAAAAGGTCATTGAGTTTGCAAAATGCTTGTCCGAGGAAAGCTAATTAGTAATGTCTGAAAAAGGGCATCTCACAAATTGTTTTCCTGTCAACATTTCGATGTGAGATAAACCACAAGATTTCTAATCTTCCAAAAGACACAATTTATTTTTCAGATTTTAATTTAGATTTCTTAATCTCTTTTCATTCACTTTAATATCAAGAAAGCTAAACTTCAATATACACTAAAGAGAACAGCAATTTTTGACCCTTCATTAAGAATCCTTCAATGTAGATTTTAAAAGATACATTAGCTTTTTTTATACATAACACATTCAGTTCAGTAATGAATTAAAAGCAGGGCTCGAAGTGGGGGTATATACGAGGGTATGCTGTACCAACACTTCTCTCACTGATGTAACATAAAGGAGCTGATCCTGAGTTGCGCATTGCGGCAGAATGTGGGCGCTGTGCGTGCCGGTTTCTGCATTGTTTTGCACTGCGCATGCGCACAGAACTCTGAATCGCACACTAATCAGGTACACATTAGCGACTGCATGCCTCTGCGCCTCAGTTTTTCTGAACAGCGATTAATGGGCGTGCCAGTATATTTTAATGATATTTCGGGGCGTGGCTGGTGTTGCGGTTACCGCTGCGCATTGCGATTATTGGCCTTTGCAGCCTTTTGCTTGCGGCTGCCTGGGGAAGGTGCAACTGGTCTATTGCCTATACTTTGCTGATAGTTCAGCATATTTTAAATAGTTGCAGGAAGTGTTCCCTGGCCTGTAACTGTGTTTTGTGCAGTGTGCGCATCTTTGTTGTGTCAACTCTTGTAACAGCTTTTACATTGAACAATGCGGACATTATTGACAGTAAAAGACTGAAATGATTTACATTATTGTTTCCAGCTACTGAGTTCTATGGGACTGTATAATGATATTCAGTGGCTTATTTCATTTATATTTGATAATGCTATGGAAATGACAACAGTTCTACAACATCTTCATTTTATGTTTTTATGTTATTTATGTTCATGAAAAAAAAGTGAAGAATAAAACTATAAAATGTAATGTCAGTGCTGTAAAGGAAACGGTTCAACTAACTTTACCCAAACAGGTCATTTATTATATTTAAGTTGACCAAATCAGCAAATACATTAAATTGATTTTAAATAGTTCCCTCAGTTTTGCTACAAACCAAAAAAAAAAGAATTCCAACAAGAAGCAAGACGCTAAACTGCCGGGCATGAATGCTTGTGTATTGTGCTTTTTTCCGCGTAATTCACAGTTGCTCTTTTTGGCCAAAAAAATGCAGCTCTGGATTTAAATGCAGTGCGGACATACGCAGCGCTTGCACCGCAACTCAGGATCAGCTCCAAAAACTTCCAATCTCCATTGACTTCTATTATATCCAGTTTTTTTCCACTAAATTTCGACATCGACCACTGAGTAAAAGGTAATATAATATAATATACAGTACATTTAAAAATGAAACACACAAAATACAAATGATAATTGTGATTGATAGTGAAAATGTGTTTATTAACCATCTAATTCCCAAAATTTGAACTCCATTGAAAAGTTGGCAAATTCAAGAGCATGCAATAAAGCCTAAACACAACAGTTACTATACCTTAAGATGCAATGATTCTCAATAATCCTCCTGGATCTTTCTGCTGCTTCTAATACTGCTGAACACCCTCTTCTAATACATACATTACAATCCCAAAATATACAGGACACAGCTCTTTCCTGGTTCACTGGTTAGGGGATGGTTCAGAGGTTAGCACTTGTAACAGCACTGATATCAAGAGTTAAATTTCTGGACAGGACCTTATCTGCATGGAGTTTTTATGTTCTCCTCATGTCTTCGTGGGTTTCCTCTCACACTCCAAAAAAACATGCTGGTAGGTTAATTGGCAGCTGACTAAATTGTCCCTAGTGTATGTGTAATTGCCCCTATGTATCAATCTCCCTTAGAATGTAAGTCTTCGGGCAGGGCCACCTTCCCCACTAATAACGTCTTATACAAATTGTAAAGCGCTACATAATATGATGGCGCTATAGAAAAACCTGGTAATAAATAAATCTAACTGCTCTTTCAGTGTTCTCCTTTCCTCATCCACCTACTCCACTCTCCTTTGTTGAATTACCTCAATACTCAGTGTTCAGTCGACTGGGCAAGGGCAAGACATCTCTCCCACTCTCTCCCCAGCAAATGTTGGGAGGTATGAATATTCTATGTACAGAATTGGCCATGCTACAGAAAAATAATGGACTTATTCTCAACTTTGAAAGTATTAGTAAAGAAATGCACAGTTACACCTGTCAAATGTTGCAAATCATTAGGAAATAGAGTATCACCCAAGTCTAAATAACAGTTGGAAAAAAAGAGCCAGTACCAGAGTACATTAGGCAAATATAGACAATGTTTTGTCCCTGCAAGCGGAAAATAAAACTAATTTGACTCTCCGTATAAATTATTATGGTTTTGCTCAGGTGTATCATTCCACCTATTTTCCTTTTTTTTTTTTTTAACTCTGGTCCAATAAGCAAGGTCGGGTTGATTTTATTTATATGATAATCTGCCAAACATTTAATTTATTACACAGAAATAGTAAATTAAGGATAATTAGCTAGTTTAATATTCAGTGTGCTATACCATTAAATGAATAGAATTGGGAAAAATTGTGTAAATAGTAATTTTGCATAGAAAACTTTCATTAATTTCCATTTCAAGTAGTTACATAACAAATTATTTTATTTTATGTGTTATAAGTACGCTACCCTGTTTAAAAATATAAAAAAAATTTATTTTCTTAGTAGATCTGCCATTTCTTGTATACCTTAACAAAGTAAACAAAAGAGAAAAATACGTAGTACCCAGGCTGATATATACGCATTTTTCAATAATTTAAATGAATAAATGTTCATTTTGTAAATGTTATATATTTTTCTTCTTTTTCTGCTGCATGAAGAGTCTGGCAAATTTTTTCCCAGACAAGTCATTGAATTCCTTATTCACCTTTGAAGTTGACATAAGGACCTTCTGGGTTATTTGCTTAGTGGGGAAGCACTTAAAGGGAAATTTAAAGCAATTTAAGTCAAATGCCCACTAAATTACAAAATGTGTTTTATATACTTGAAGCAAGACAAGCAAAATAAAATATATTGTGTTGTGATCACATAAATTCATTGTTGAATGAAATGCAGACGATATTGTTACAAATAATATTAGAAATGTTCCTGGGGCCTTTTTATGCTGTACAGAAAAAACAATTAAAAGATCAGGTCACATGTGACCACACAGCAAGTTCGCTCTCCCAATATACCGTATACTACAGCAGAAATGGAAAGACTTTTTTGTGGTTAAATGTCTTCCTGTGCAGTACATACATTTTGAAGAATGCTACAGGATATTATACAATATGGTGCAAAATGTAAAATATTGAAAACTTATAAACATAAATAATGACTTTTGATGGTAACACACTAAGGGCTCTATTTATGTAGATTGACTGAACGAAGCTGAACCAGGCTCGCTTCGGCTCCTTTAGGTATGTTCTGTCATTTAGTAAAATGACAGAACTTACCTCTTTACAGTGATGTCCCACAACAACTGGTGAGAGGATCAACTGCATCACAGGAGCTTCAGTCATATATGAAGGTCCTGCAATGGTCTTTTATTTTTTGCACATTCACCAGTAACAACTGGCGCATATTATTCTGCCATATATATTAATATATATTGACTGGCTATAATAAAACTTATATCATTATACACGGTAGTCTGAGCTGGTGTTAGGTCTTTGCATGTTAATAATTATACAGGGATAGTGCCTAAAAACTGGCACTATCACTGAAGAATTTTAGAGCACATTTTTCCCAGCTATCTAAACAGTTATTTTGGCCATTGTATTACTGGTGTTCAGCATAAGCCACTACACAATAAACAATAATTTGGAAGATAACTAGCCTGTGGTCATCATAATTGAAAGGATTAGCACGTCAGTGGTCACTGTATGCAGTAGGGATGAGCGGGTCCGGATCCCAGAGATCCGACAGAACCGAATCTCTGGGATCCGGGGCGAATCCGGGCAGGCTCGGGGGGTGCCTCCTCAGTTCCGAGCAGGAACCGAGGCAAAACCCCGCCCCTGTGACCCCGGATCTCGGATCT
>JABWIB010000270.1:0-28415 GCA_016617825.1 Platyplectrum ornatum
ATTTATATTTTATTGCTTGTTTCATTCAAAACTGATTAGTCAGTTGAAAGTAACTAATACGGAATGAAAAGTGCAGGAGGCAGGAATGCAGGTAACATATATAATTTTTATGCCATCTCTTAACCTTTGCTAAAATGTGCCTATGCTGATCTACAACCCAATTATATGTGGACTATTAGAAGGCAGAAAAATGTATATATAACCTGACATATACTTTAATATATGCTTCTAATTNTCCTAAACAATCAGATGGTATACAGGTTAGGTTTTGTGTATTTAGAAACCCCCATCACAATAACCCATATTTGCCACTGATACCCTGTTCACACAGAGGGCTATTACCAGTGGTGGGATTCAAATAAATTAACAACAGGTTCTATGTCCCATGGCTCTACTTAAGCCCCGCCCTGATTTCACCAAATCCCGCCCCTTTCTAGCGGCAATCCGGTCAAAACTGAACTGTTTTAGAAAAAACTATAATGCTATGTATCCCACTGTATTGTGCATGGTGTGTCATCTTGTATTGTCCATGGTGTATCCCCTATATTGTGCTTGGTATATCCCCAGTATTGCTTTTCATTAAACCTAGCCCACATATCTCTACCCATTAACAAGCGGTTCTAAGAACCAGTACCTATATTAGGTATAGGTTCTACAGAACCTGTTAGAACTGGCTGAATCCCACCACTGGCTATTACCCTGGTAATTCAGTCAATTTCCTGTGTTGATTGAACTACCCGGGTAGTAAGCTCAGTGTGAACGCTAAAATTACTACTAACTACCCTGATTCAGTGTGAACGGTGCTGAAGTCTGTGAATTACCAGGGTAATTCAGCTCTGTGAACAGGGTTAATTACCAGGGTAATTGAGATCCACAGCTAACAACCCTGCTCGTTAAAAACAGATTTAACAGGGTAGTCTGTGTGAACGGGGTATGATAGATATAGTTTATCAGGGCTAGACGTTCAAGAGGAACACTTGCCAAGGAACAAAGCCGAAGGGGACACAAGTAATTCAATATTTAAGCACAATTTGGTTGCCAGTTTTGCTCTTAGTTTTGCACCCAGCATTAAAACCTATTCCTGCTCTGTACATTACAAAGATCTTTGTGTGACTGAAATAAAAAGCACATTATAGCGACCTGTGTAAAAATGCATTTATTATAGAGATTATAAATGTAATAAAGTGCATAGGGATTTGCAGAAGTCGGGCAGACTTCAGAAGAGTGTAATATTATGTGAGGAAAAGTGCACCTCCATCTGTAACAATTTAAAGGGAAATAATGTGTAATGTTATTTCATGAAACTGAACCTTGAATAAAAACAAAGAAATATGTAATTACATAAATACATGCGTAGGTGTGAATAGAAAAATTGGTTGAGGTGTGAATGTATTTCTATTTTNGCATATGCCACCCATGTTGGTTGTCATTTGGCATTTTATTTATGTTACTGGAAGGAAAGGCTGAAGCCAGATGTCTTTGAGATAATTAATTTGCAATCTCTATACGTAGTCATTATGCCATATACCATATTGAAAAGTGACCTCTAAGGGAGCTGAGATCCATATGTTTTGTTATTCATTCAGATTACACGAGAGGCTACTTTAAATTCCCTGGAAATTGGATTATATAATTCCTCTGATAGATTATTTCATGGACCCAGAAGAATAAAGAGCGGGACAAGAGGCGACAGCTGAGAAGTAGCCTTTGTCTTTGAAAAAGGAAAACCTGTTAAGAAGATTTAGTGCCTTTTAGGCAGTCCCCTTTGCTTGCAGTGACCTCTAACTGGTAGGGGTTGTAATAGATAATAAAGCAGGCTCTNCGCTGTCAGCTAGTCTGCCTCTGGGAAGCCTTTTCATTGTCTGTTTTCATTAGTAACATTGTTCCACTATATCCTGATTCTCCCAGAGAAAAAAAATCATCCACCCTCAGCAGCAGATATCACTGGAAAGGGCCATCTATCAGATTGAAATGTTACTTCTTGCATGGGCAGGGTGGAATTATAGCCCAGGGAGCTGTCACTACAGTTTTTCTTCCATGGTGAGAGAAGGAGAATTAGCAGAGCTGTGGAGAACAGCTCATTGTTTGGAAAGGGATGACTGCATTACAGAGGTGCACGGATGACTTGTAAACCTATTCAGCAGCATNTAGTCGCTGAATGATTTAGCTGCGCACCTCAGTGCCTGCTCAGGGCTCAAAATAAAACCTTGGAGTACTCTATATACGTGTTATATGTCTGATTCCTGATCCTGATTGATCCTGAGGACAGTACACAACACATCTCATCTCATGTGAGATACAAAGACAAATCACAAATCTAGGATGATATGACAAATTCAAGCATAATGGTGCCAATGAAGTGAGGTATAACATGAACCATCTCTATGGAATAACCTAAATAGAAGCCTACCCCTTCATAACTTCAGCATGGTTATACACATGGGCCTAAATTCACTAAGAGGAGAGTTTGCTGGAGAATTTGAAAGGTGGTGAAGTTGCCCATAGCAACCAATCAGATTTGAGCTCTCATTCTCCAGTATGCAAAATGAAACTGAGAGCTTGAATCTGATTGGTTGCTATGGGCAACTTCACCACCTTTCAAATTCTCCAGCAAACTCTCCGCTTAGTGAATTTAGGCCATGGTGCATTATAGTACATGATATTAAGACAGCATGTGCTCTGCCCACCAATTTGCTTATTTAGATCATCCCTCCAAACACTTACGAGGCCTAAAATGGGACAAATAAGTCCCTCCCAGATCTTCCCCAAACCCGATGATCAGGGCAAAATTTAACTTTTAACAAAAAGATAAAAAAAACATAATACTTACTAATTTGTCCACCTATCAGGACAGTCACCCAAAGTGTTCATCTGATCAGTGTGTTTTGTGTAACCCATGGAGCATCTTTTATAACCTACTCTGTACTGGTTATAGAAATATGGTGTAGGGTGCCTCCAGTTTTCACAATCATAATACCAGGGGCCTGGACCAGAGCAGTAGTGTGTAGCACTGACGCCTCACAGCACTAAGGTTGTAAGTTTGAATCTCGGATAGGACATTACCTGTGTGGAGTTTGTATGATCTCCCTGTGTCTGCGTGGGTTTCCTCTCACACCCAACTAAAAATTCTCAGCCAACTAAATTGNCCCTAGTCTNTGTGTACAGTATGAGTAATTGTCCTTATGTATCAAACCCCCTATCTCCTTTAGATTGTATGTTTGCGGGCAGGGCCCCTCTTCCCCACCCATTCTATCTGTCTGTATTTCTCATTGTCTGGACACTTTGTGGCNCATAATAATAATAATATTATTATTTTTGATGGAATGAGCACTGCATGCTCAGAATGGGAGTGAGCGCAGAAAGACCTGCCTACGGATAGCTATTTGCTAGGGGAAGAGGGAGTTCTCTATTATTTTAATGATAAAATGGGAGTTGAATGAATATATATCATACCCCCCAACTGTCCCAATTTTATGGGGCAGTCCCNCTTTTCGGGGACTGTCCCGCTGTCCCTCCCTCCTACCAGTCTGTCCCGCTAAGGGGGCAAACTGTTAGGAAAGTGGTTTTTAAACAGAAATATGATTTGCCGCGTATGCGGCAGGAAAAAGGAGGCATGGCTTGTTCTCGGGTGGGACGTGGTTTAGGCGTGTCGGGCGGGGTTTGGGTGGAGCTGGGCATGGTCTGTGCTGGGAAGGGGGCGGGCTTTCTCCCCGGCCAATGTTGGCAGGTATGATATATTCCTGACACATAATGCACTTGATTCTTGTGTATATTGTGCTTGGATTTGTTAGTTTCATCCTTTGTTTGTAACATGCCACACTGTATACATATGCAAACACCTACATTTACTTAACTGCAGNNTTGGAAAAGTAGGGATGTTGCCCATAGCAACCAATCAGACTAAAGCTCAAACTCTCCAGTATGCAAAATGAAACTGAGAGCTTTAANCTGATTGGTTGCTTTGGGTAACATCCCCACTTTTCCAATCCTGCAGTTTAGTAAATTTAGGTCCTTATGATCACTATTATTTATTTAATACAGAAAGAGTTCCATTGTGTATGGAGCTCACATAGCATTTCTCACATAGCAACTTATAATCAATGAATTTTGGAACTAATGCACATTTCCATTCTTGAATGTGACATATTACATTTTCATTATAATTTTGACATGTTACAATGAGGGATTAGACTTGATAGTTGTAAACACTGGTTTAAAATGATCACATTTGCTTTGAAATAAAATGACATTAATGAAAACAATGATAACGTTTCATTTTGCTGCTTGGCCACAGTGTAAACTGAATGACCCAATATATTTTGTTACTATTACAAAACTCAAATAGTTCTCCAATTATATCCCCCTACCGCCTGTAATTGTCTCTTCAACTGTGACAACCTTATAGTACCCTGCATGCAAATCCTGCTGTGATTCCGAATGGCATTGTATTGGAAGGCGGAGTCCTCAATCTGGTGTTCATTAGACACAATTAAGAAATGGAATTAACAAAATCACATTACAGGATTAAAAGAATGCAAAGCCACCCACAGAGAGAGGAGCTAGCCAGGAAATGGGGCTCACAGAGTTAAGGACAAAGAGGCCAACAGGACCCTCTAGGTTCTCAAAGTCCGGGAAGCAGCCCAAAGCTACTTATCTTTCACTTGGAATGCAAACTAACCCTCCTGGATTATGGACTAATTCTCCTAAATCCTAAAACACCTATTATTTTAAGAAGCTAAGACTTTTCAGGCACAGTGTCTGCAATGTTTATGCCAATGTGGTATACACAATACGTTTGTGGCAGAGAACAAAACTACAATGTTGAACATTCTTTGACTTCTCTTAAGAAATAAAAGAAGTCACATTTTTACTCGAATTGTGTGATCTTAGTTGACATGAAAGCAGAGNATTGTTTGAGTCAGCCGCATATACAGTTCTTTTCATCCTGTAATTTACATATGGAGACTCGGGCTGTACACGGCGCCACTTTCCACTAAAATGTGGAGATTTCTNACTGTTCCCATATTACATGCACATTGCCATCACTTCAGTTATGTTGCTTCTGTAACACCCTCATCATACATCATTTTATATATATCCTCCAGGAAATAGTCTTAGTGCATTATAATACCCTGTCCAAACTACACACTGCATTTATCTGATTAAAGCTCACATTTTTCAGTATGTTTCAGATCTTGAAACTGAATTGGTTGCTATGGGTAACCTGGTGACAGGCCCAGGTGTAATACTTAAATTTCCAGCGTGTCTCAGACATTCCTGTAAAGCCATACCTCCCAACAGTCCCGCTGTCCCGCTCGCTTCCCAGTTTGTCCCGCTAAGGGGACAAACTTTGTTTTTTCTATAATGCCGCAAATCGTGGAGCTTGGGTGGGAAGGGGGCTGAGTCAGGGTGTGGGTTGATTCGTCCGGGTCCGCTTGCGGGGCTTATGTGTGCCGCAGCCCAGGCCGTATATGTTGGGAGGTATGGTAAAGCTCCCATATCCCAACACTGCTATTTCATATGATATCTGAAAGGGGCAGCAATTGTCATAAAACATTCTGATGTCCAAATGCAGCCTCCAGCATTCTAATTGGTTGTGGCATCATTGGAAAGATCTGTACAGAATCATAGACATGGGCCTAAATGTACTAAGCCAGGAGAGCGTAGGGAGATTGAAAAGTGGGGATGTTGCCCATAGCAACCATAGCAAATTCAAGCTCACATTCTTCAGTGTGTAAAATAAAACTGAGAGCTTGAATCTGGTTGGTTGCTATGGGCAACATCCCCACTTTCCAATCTCCCTGCTTTTAGGCCATGGAGTATCAGTAACTGCAATTTTATCACTGTCTTCTGTCCTTTCATTACAGTATTCGACACTCCACATGGGGGTGCCACTGTGCCATCTCCTACACACCGGCACTTCAGGCAACCAAATATATTAACGAAATAGTGGTGCCGACTCTGGCAACAGCTGACAAGCAAGTCAATGTTACTAGTTATCAACTAGACTATTGTTTAGCGAAAGCTCTTAGCTCGGAAACTGAGATAGTCCAGACTCTTATTCATATAAATGGATCCACACCTGTAGTTAAATTATAAAGCCGTCCCAGGGCACACATTAGCAGCCTCTGGCTCTCGTAGGTTATGACATAATAAAACATACTACTGAAGTATTTAAACTCTGTATAAAAAGTATTTGCAGTCTTAACTCTGTCCCTTCTCAAGCTGTGTTTTGTTAAGATGTACTTTATATTAATGCTCTCTGCATAATCGCAGTTCAGGGCTTTACGCGTCAAGCCATTTGTGTCAGCATTAGTTGCTTTCTATGCAACAGTCGGGAGTAACAGAATAAAAAGCAGCACCTTCACAAAACTATGCTGCACAGCAGGGGAGGCAATGTGAATGCAGAGCGACTTAGGAGTAGATGATAGCTCAATAAACCACAGTTTGCTCAGAGTATATATTTTGTAGCTAGACTCTAAAATTAATTAATTTTGAGTTAAATTCAAAAAGTTTTTTTTTTATTAAAACTTTGCAAAACAAACAACGTTTCCCGTTATTACACATAACTGTGGAACAGTCACTATAACGGCTCCTATATATATTTTATCATATATAGTACAGTGTATCAATGTATGATTCACTGAATTAATAGATTCAATAAATCTGTGTAGATCTGCGTAAATGTAATTGAAAATAGTAGAAGTGCAGCTGATAGTCTTAAACAAACCATACATTCCACCATGATGTAGTGACAGTTTAACTAACAGGTGTAGTGTGGAATGCTACACCACAGCTGTCCACTATTTGTAAGCCGCTAAGAAGGATAGTTAACAACAAATCAAAAATGCATCGCTAATTCATCCTCCATACACGAGCTCATGTAAGGGCTGATCCCCCCTTCGTGATACGGCACACAGGCCCCGATACACCTTACAACTGGCTTCAATCCAGACCCTCAGACCCTAACTTACATGTGTTCTGGAAAGCGTTTCATAGATGTGTATGGATAGAGACACATGAGCTTTCTGGACATGAGCTCTCGAGTGCATCCAATCCAGATCAGGGCCCAGTTATACTAGCACCCTGTACACCAAACTTTTCAGCCCTCCGCTTCCCTACTTTTCTACCCAACTACATTAATACTTACATATAATAATATAGAACCCTATTATACAGGAATGTGAAAGTATTTTATGGGGTAAAATGTAAAACCATAGGGATTAATAAATAACCTCTGACCAGATATAGACTTAACAGCGATTTCTGTCTGATCGCACCCTGTTCCATATGACAGAACGCTCCTAACTTCACAATGTATTACCCCCAGCATGCCCCTCGCATGGACAGAATATTGCCCAGAACGATACCTTAAGTTGTACACACAGACCTATGAATGAGGGTGTCATGCGCAGTGCAATCTGACAGCTGATCTGCATAAATAGACTGCTATTATTAAGTCTGTATCTAGTCCTTGATTATGAATTATATACAGAGCCCCATTATGAGCTATAGAAGGCACAATTAGGAAGGAGTGGGGTTTATTATGGGGCATATTATCTATATGATGCTTTTCATTCTTCCTAAATTGTATTCAAACAAACATAGTATACATGTCTCCCAAACAGGGGTTAAATATATGAACATGTTAAGGGGGACAGCTTAAGTACAAATATCAAATAATAAAAGCCTTTACTAGGGCATATGCAGACTTATGGTATATAGAGATGGTAGATAATAATATACTTTGTTATGGGGAACCTATTTAAAATGCAATTTTAAGTTATTCCCTATAATAAGACTAAATAGAGTCTAGGGCCTAAATTCACTAAGCGGGGATTTGGCTAGGGAATTGAAAAGTGGGGATGTTGCCCATAGCAACCACTGAGATTCGAGCTCTCTGTTTCATACTGGAGAATGTGAGCTCAAATCTGATTGGTTGCTATGGGGAACATCCCCACTTTCCAATTCCCCAGCAAATTCCCTGCTTAGTGAATTTAGGCCTATGTGTGTCACAGATTTATCAGCAGTGCTAATGATTGAGAGATGGTGCAAACCCTGCAAGTCCCAGCACTGCGCGGCTGCAAGGCTTTGCACAGATCTTGAGTCGTGTTATGTTGTCTCCAGAAAACTCCATTCTGGCTCTGAGACTCTTGTTTGGCTGTGGATCTGATGTATTATCACAGAAATTCACTTGTTCGAATCACATGGTAGATAAAGGGATTTACCATGCCTTGCACATTAAAGGCTGTGTTTTATGAAGTGCGAGTATGTATTGATATCTCTTCCAAGTTTTTGAACGTTTGGAAACCTTGGTATTTGTACAATCTGATTACAATTCTACTATTCTATTACCAATCCGACTCCCTGTGTATATGTTTATGTAGCCAAGTATTAATTGTATATTTGCTGTTATAGAAACATTGTCAAAATCTAGTAGACTTGTTATAGACAGCAATTTCCATTTAAAACTATGCCAAATGTTAAATGATAATCTGTACTATCTATTGAATGCATGACTATCTGTGCATGGCCTATGTGTACATGGTGTGCAGTGTGTGTTTATTTACACATAGAATACAATGAATTAAGTCATCTGTAATATTCACTGTTACAAATTGCTGCTTATCGTAGACGCATTCCATATCTATCATAGGAGCATTCCATATCTATCATGCATTTTGTCAAGACAGTAATTATTTATTTGAAAAAATGCTGAGATTCTGTAACTTTCTTTGTGATCAGATGTGTTTACAGTGTTATCATGTGACACATGACTAAAAAATAATTCCAACAACTTCTTACGTAATGTATAAATGGTTCAGTCACCACACGCCACTGTTTCTGATCATCTTGTATTGAGAATGATTACAATGTAATACCTATGTCAGACTCCATACAGTATATTACAACTTCAATTTACATTTTTTGTACTAAAACAACTCTTTACCCACTACTTTGTGTTATTAGTACATGTACGGTGGTGCTGCAGTCACCAAAACAGCCAGCAGAAGGAACCACTTGTGTGACGACCCACTCCAATATTGTAATTACCAATGGAGCAAGCATGGCCTATAAGACACCATACACCATAATGGTGATCTCATTAAGGAGAATATCTGTCCCCCTAGAGCCACTACTAATAAAGCTAACCGTCTAGCTGCTGTGAAATCCTAATAGGATCAGCACAGCAGTTATTGGAACTGCTTTAACACTTGATACCTGAGAAAGCATGCTGGGATATGCAGTTTGACAACATCTGGTGAGCTGCAGGTTGCCTACCCCTGAGCTAGACATACCTTTCCTTGCCATACACTGCAGCTTAGCCTGATTTTTCCATAGTATGTAGTCAGTGCTACAACCCCCAGGATCAGAAGCATTGGAAGAGACTAGGTGGCAGCCGTGCGGTCTGTCCCAAAAGTTACTAAACAGCAAGAATGAAAATAAAAAAGTGGAGATGTTGCCCATAGCAACCAATCACATTCTAGATCTCACTTTCTTAATGCATACTAGACAATGTCAGCTAGAATATGATTGGTTATTATGGGCAACAGATCCACTTTTCCATTCTGGCAGTTTCCGTTAATTTAGCCCTAGGTATATTTGAAGAAAGTCATGGTCCTGTCCAATGTTTTTTATAGGGCGGCACTTCTGGGAGAAACAAAAAAGAGACAACATGGTAGATTATGTAAACCATGCCTAAAGTAAACACTTCCATTCATAGGGTTACTAAGGATGGTATAGGACGTAACTCCTGTCCACCTATAGTAATGCTCTGGGCTTGAGAGATTTTTATTAAATGTTCCCTCAAACCATGGTCCGAAATATGTGCCAGCTCTATGGAAATTCCAGATTCCAAAGGATTATTCGTTTTTCCTGGTACATGGAGCTATGGAGATTGCCAACACAACAAGCCTGTGCGGGAGGGAGCGGGGATTGTGCAGGGGGACCTTCATCTTGTGTAACTGAAATCTCCATCTGTTTAATGCTGCATCTTCCTGAAAGCTATTATACAGCAGTATTACAGTTCCAACACAATATAATATTCAATGTTAATGATTGAGGCCAGGGCTCGAAGTGGGTATGGCACTAAGCCCTGCCCCCCTGTATAAGCCCCACCCCTCTGGACATGTAATTTTGTTGTAAATGTTCCCAATTTAGTCTGGAGGGGACATGACTTATACAAGGGGGCAGTGCTTATCAGGGGGGAAAAGGTGGCGGTATACCATAGCAATGTATACCAGCCCACTTCGAGCACTGATTGAGGCTATAAAAAGGACAGTTCAACTGTATTAAATTAAAGGTGTTGTGCACGACAACCCCTCTGTCCACATGCGTTTCACCTTTAGCGGATTCTAGAACATAACCTGCTTACTGCACAGGCACATATATTTATACTTGTTGACATAATTTGAAGTTGGAACACTGATCAATCTACTGAATCCAATGCATATGCTGCAGAAGATGTTTTATAACACAAAAGAATAGAAGATTAAGGCTGCTGTCTACGGTGCCAGACTCCAGGGGAAGAGGTGCATCGCCACAGGTTCCTCTTTCTGCCAGGAGCTGCAGTGGCGCCAGCAGACTGTCTCATATGGTTTCTAAACTGCAAGAATGAAAAAGTTATATTTTAGCTTACTGTGAGGGTGGCAGAAATGGTTTATGCTGCCCATATACCTGTGAGATATTGGGTGCGATGAATCGATGCGTGCCCCCTTAGTCACTTGCCTGCTCCAGGTACGATTCAGGTTAATCGCTACCGATTTCCTGCATATAGCACATGCGATGAATATGAGCGATGCATCTAGGGCGGGTGAGACCCTTAATCAGACCCTGACAAGAAATGTATCCTCTTACATTCTAATTATTAGACAATAATTTATTCATATACTAACCTTCAATGGGAAAATTCAGTTGGTAATAAAGTACTACTATTTAGGTTTAGGTTCCTCTATCTAACAAAAAAAATAAGAATTAATAGGAAAATAATAAAGATGGACAAAATCATACAAATTAAGATGAACTGTGTAATATTATTATTATTATTATTTTATTAAATTAATATAAACAATAAATTAATATACCCAATGTAAAATATAATTATAGTAAATATAATAAATACAAAGTGAAAAGTAAAAGTGAGCTTTAATGTTCTATCTACATATTTACTAAGATTATCTATAAGGTAGTGCTAAAAGAGTAGTGATCCTTAAAATTGATATATATTAAATTAAAATACATTTATCTATACATATAAATAATTAAATAATTTAATTATGGATGAAGGAAATCAAATTATATAAGCAATATGGTAAAGTATATACATATTTATTAACCAATAAGGCCAGAATAATTCATTTCCTCATTCATGCCATCTGGGGATAGGTTATTCAACCTGAATATCCATTTCATTTCTTTCTTTTTTTTTTTTTACCATATTTTTGTTACAACTCCACATCTAATCCCCAGTAAAACATGTTCCAAACCAAAGGCCAATCTCCTGCATGTTATATTATAAATATGGCCACTTAAATCTTTTTTTACTTTATGGTTTTACTTTTATTTTTTTGGATTAAGTATATACACTACATGTTCTAGTATCATCAGAGAATGTGTGGTCATATCTACATATACTAAAAGACATATACATTTTAAATCAGTTGTTGAAGTAGTGGAAACACAGAGAATAAGGGAAAGTATAAACCCCCAACAATATGACAACAGGCCTTACACTCCACATGACTAAGATCCAGAAATATTTTGTTTGCAGCAAAATGACTCGGTTCATTAATAATGTCCCTTAAACTGGAACTCGGCCTCTGTTTAGCAGCCAGTGTTATATTTGGCTAGTGTCCCTGATCACATCATCATCACCATCATCTGATTTGCTCTTCCTCTGTCCACTAATCAATATGTAATAATCCCTCTTCCATCCAGCTTCAGATGTTTTTTTCATTATCCTCCTGCTATAACCCCAGTCACTCAATCGTTAAGTTCTGTTCTAAAAGTGTGTTTCATTTAAACAATTCTGTTGTAAATTAAGAAATTCTACCTTAGGGTTAGGCTTTGGGTTTCCTGATATTGGGGTATATTTAGTAAGCAGGGAGATTGCAGTGAAATTCTAATTTAGGGTAGTTGCCCATGGCAACCAATCAGATTTGAGTTCACATTCTCCAGAGTGTAAAATGAAACTGAGAGCTCAAATCTGATTGGTTGCCATGGGCAACTTCCCCAAATTCGAATTTCACTGCAATCTCCCTGCTTAGTAAATATACCCCATTGTGATATTAGATTCAGAATTCTAGCTTTGTTTTATTTACTTACTGGAAATCAGAATCTGTGGGTTGCTATGGGCAACATATCCACTCTGCCATTCCCGCAGTTTAGTAAATACAGGCCCTGGGCTTTTTCCCAGCCAATCAGAGAGAAGGGATGAGCATGGCAGACGGTTCCACCAGGGCATTTCCATAAAGGAAAAGCGGTGCAAGGGCAAGTCCAAGCAATGCTAACTAAATACAGTTGGACACTTAAAAGAAATGACCCTGGGGCAAATTACACCAGAAAAGCCTATGTGTCCACATTTTTCAGTCTTTTACCTGTTCACAATTCCTGTCTTTGTGATCGTCATTCTAAAACACTTGTTTAAATTTACACAAAATACTTATAAATACACTGTTATGACTAAACATGATAGAGATTTTAGGTAGCTCATGTGCTGAGAAAAGGTGTATGTATGTATGAATGTATGGGCATGTGCGTGTGTGTTTGATGGGGAGGGTCAGGGCCGGTGCTAGGTCTCTGGGCGCCCAAGCAAGACCTAACACCACTCCCGCCATCCGTCCAGATTGTGTGACGTGATGTCGTCACGTTGCTTAAAAACAATCGAGGATGGCGGCGGGGAGGAGGAATTATTGCCGTCCGCACGATTCTTACAATTTTTTTTTATTGTTTATTGTACACCGCCGGTCCACCGCCCTCCTTCCGTCAGGAGTGGGGAGCTGCCTAAACTCACTTAATGGGCACGCCACTTTTAAAAGCACTTTTTAGTTGCTTAACTTTTGTCGAGATATCTGCATTTGTTTTAATGTTTAGTTTCAACGCAACTGACCTGCATCAAGTGAAGAATTAAGAGTTGGCAGTGAACCCAATCAGACAAAAACACAGAATGACATTTATTAGTGACACTTTATCTGTCATATTGCAGCACAGTTCAGTTCTCATCAATGTTTCTTTAAGGATAATGAGTAGAAGGGAAGTGTAAATGGCCGCTTTCTATATCTTCCTGAGTGTATCTGTTTGCAGCTCAGGTGCCAAGAAGTGATTAATTGGGACTGTATTATTCTAACCCTTTACAGTCCTAAGTTCACTGGCTGTAACTGAGATAATAACTCAGCTGGTAGTTATGTCATAGTGGACACAAATAAGCCACGCTCACTGTTTAGTATAATGTTTCGCTATTCATTGGAAGGATTTTCAGGAGATTACAGAGCTTTTAAAGTCTGATTATTAAAACAGTAACATTTATTATTATTTGTGTTTATATTTATTATTAGCATTTAACATTTGCATACTGGGATCCATATGTGACATAATGAGTATCCTTATTTAGTGCCTATACGATTACATCAACAAATACATAATAATTGTCATGTACAAATTATACTGGTTTTATAAACGCAATTATTTTCTATTTGTTTCTTTTTAATGATTAATACTCTCTATTAATGCTAAAGCATCTAGTTTATGTAGATGCAGTCCCCTCTGTGAGTCTGATCAGCACCTGGTGTTTCTGGAAGGACCTCATATCCAGGATTTCATCTGACCCTTAGAGAGTTCAAACTTTTCGAAGACCTTTTGTGCATCCTCCCCATTCTGAGAGGTTATTCTGAGGGCTACAAGCAGTTGGCCCTGTCCTCCTGAAGACAGATGATCTCTAAATGATTTACCATGTGTGCTGTGGTTTATGTGATGTGAGGCTTCAGCTTCTATATCCAGGACAACAGGCCCCAAAAGTCAGTGAAGTGTCGCAGCAATGTGAAATGTGATGCCATGTACAATCAAAGCAAATAAAGAAGTGATGGCGGTGTCACTGTTGTTACCTCTGCTTGGCAGATTGGAAAACACGGCTCTTGACTATATTGATTTATTGGGGTCAATTTATTTAAAATAAATAAACATTGTAGCAAGATATATAGATGGTTTTAAAAAAAAAAAGAATGTACTTTTGACAGATATACCTACAATGTAGACTCTTTAATGTTTCTGCTGACTGACTTTAGGGTCACCGAACCTGCATCATTGTAGACAATATAGACCATGTAATATATGACTTTTTTAGTGAGTGGGTGATGGCTTCCACACAAGGTTATTCAAACTGGAATACCAGTCAAAGCTGAGAAAAACATCCTCTGTCTGTCAGATAAAGCAATTCACAGTGTGCATTCAAGTTAAATACCAAACAATCATCTCTTGCCCTTTTAATGGTGGCTGATATTTACCTACTCTAAACATAAAAACAGGATTGTTGATCTATGTATGTTAGAAAGGTTAATAAGCCATTCTTTAAATTGTAAGAATAACTAAACATAGTCACTAGAACTCTGACTGTATGAGTTATAGGTGATAGTATATTATGGAGAGATCCTAATATAAAGCAATACGTCTGAAATGTAATACAGATGGCATTTTTGCTACAAGGGTTCATGTGACTTTTCTGTTGAACAGAACAATAATAAAAATAATAAGCTGGTACACTGAATAGCTATCTTTAATTTGCACAATACTACATTGAATCATTGATTGTGCTGTTATGGATATGTTGATAACCTGCCATTTCCATGAAATATCTCTTTTATGCACATTTATATATTTACCTGTAAATTCATTTGAGCCTCCATTTTGTGTAACTCTTTTATATCTCAAGCCATTTTTATTGCTAATGCCAAGGACTTTAAGGATGCAAATGTAAGTAGGTTAATGTGTATGTCATACATACTGCTCTACCCCTTCTGTTCCCAGCAATGACCTCCATTTCTTCACTTACCTTGTCTCTGTTTTTGGCTTTCTCCTCAATATCTCCATGTTGCTCCAAGCGTTGTCCTCCATGTCTTGCCTTCCCCACTGCTCTTGATTGTCTCATAGATCAAACACTTCATAGACCAGGGTTTCCATTAGGCATGGACAACTATATACCACGTTGTCACTGCAGAGGAACTAGGTAAGTAAATTCCTGCTAGCAGAGTATTAAAGATAGATGTAGGTGTATAGTGCCCAGAGACCTAGAACCACTCCTGTCCGTGCTGATCGCCGTCATGTCCTCCACTCTTTTGCTTTCCTGATCCATCTCTTCTGTTCCAGCAGCTCTTTTTCTCTCCCATCCTGTCAACTGCTGCTCACCCTTCTATTCTCCCATATTTTCTGCTGAACCTCTAAGTGAATAGCAATTAATGTTAGGATAACAGTAAATATTATTATAATAATATTATCATATTATAATATTTACAATTTTATTTCTTACACGTTTTACTCACATTATCAACACTTTCTGAGTGAATGTTTTGGGATCCTGAATATCCCCTACACATGGGCCTAAATTCACTAAGCGGAGAGTTTGCTGGTGAATTTGAAAGGTGGCGAAGTTGCCCATAGCAACCAATCAGATTCGAGCTCACATTCTCCAGTATGCAAAATGAAACTGAGAGCTTGAATCTGATTGGTTGCTATGGGCAACTTCACCACCTTTCAAATTCACCAGCAAACTCTCCGCTTAGTGAATTTAGGGCATGGGCTTATAGGGGCTGATTCAATGTCACGCGAAGCTGGTCATGCGCTTTTTCTTGCCTTGTTCGTAAAACTTTCTTAGAGTTTCTATATTACCATAGACATAGCTGGCTGTATTCCATACATTAAATCAACCTGCAGGCCTTGGTGCCTTCTGATAGAAGATAGATGTCTGGCTCTACTTGTCACATGACCATGCCAATTCCAACAGGTGCAATCTGTACAGCAGATGGTAAATACGATATGATAAAACATATTCACATCATTTGAATAAAGCGATAACACACAGTTATTTCAAATAGATATTTTCCCAGAAGAACCAAGAGCGTTTAGTTTCTGTGAGTTAAATTGAAATGGAATAATCATAAGGTTTTGTGTTCAAGGCTTAATTAGTACACCGTCAAATAAGTACATGTAGGGTACACTTTTATGTGCCCATGAAAGAATCTTGCTGGCTTCTGAAAGGTATGAAGCCAGCCTATTACAGGAACAACAGTCATTTCAAGAGTTTCCCTTTCATAGGATTATAGTTACATTTGTCATTGCATACATCTTAGTGTGTTAAAGAAAGAAAAGACTTCCATGAAATAGTACAAAGAGCCATTGAAGTGCTTTTGCTGTGTTCCAGCTACCAAAAAGCATTGATGTGCTCACATAACACTTGTCCCCTTTTCCAGGACTGTTTCTGTCATTAAAATCAATGCAACTTAATTAAGCCAAATTATAGATCCATCTATAAATATATATTAAAGTGTGCCGCTGAATATGATAATTGCTGCATATTTAGCAATCAGAGTGTGTGTTCCTCTTTTGCCAGGAGCAATTTTATCTGCTAGAATCAATGAGGCTTTATTAAAAACCGTCAAAATCAGACAGAGAATTGATTAGTGATATAAACTTGCGGTGTCAACATTTTAACTGGGCTTCAGGAGAAAAGAACATTTTCATTTTTGAGAAACAGCTATGCATATAAATCATGTATGTTTTAATACACCACTGCATATATTATTGTAGATATATTGCCACTGGGTATTCATTTCTTTCTGTAGTTTCATATTGATGTGGGTCATATAGTTTATGAATGCTGAAGGAACTCAGTGAACTGGCACAAGATTGTCTTTAAGAATTGACAGCTATCATTGGAAAACATAGAGGATGTTGAGGGGTGCTTGATGGTGGGTGGGCTTTTTCCTACAACAGTTACTTGGATGGATCAGATCTGATTTTGTGTTCAAAGATTAATTATAGACTCATAATTGATCAAATGTGGACCTTGCGCAACACTATCAGGATCTTCATGCACAGAAGAGAGAACTCCTGAAGGTCCTGAGGGTGCAACAAAAGGGGCCTGCAGTTGTGAGCTGGAGGATCGCTGGGACTGGTCAGTAAACCCATCATTAACCATAGAATTGCCATCCTGAGATCCAGCACTTCTTGCCCACTGTCTTCACATAAAAAATCCCTGAATCTGTGGAGCTGTGTGAACAGGATCATCAGACATCATATCCCGGGTTGTGTATATGGTCATTGTAAACTGAGAAGAGAGGCATTAATTTAGTGCAAACTGGAGAGAGGGGCTTAGATGTGGATTAGAAAGAGCGGTGTTAATTTGGTAGGCATTCCCTTACTTTGCCAGCTGCACCCATAACTTTGTTGTCCCTGAAAATGGGACAAATAAGCCCCACTCCCAGACCTACCCAAGTTTAACCCTAGCTCTAACCAAACTCCTAAGCCCTGCTTAATTTGTGGCCCATTTCCAGGCAATAGGAACTCCCCCCCCCCCAAAAAAAAAACAAAAAAAAACAGTTAAGGTCCAAGAGGCAAGTAGAAGAGTCACCCAAAATCGGGACTATGTAGTTGTCCCTAAATGCTATCCATAACTTTTTCTGGGTCATTATAACATGCTGCTATGGCTAATCAATGCAAGGGTGAAACACATAAAACATGTAAGTATTAAAAAACAGAATTTAATTTAACATATAGCGTTTATTACTTTAACTAAGTATAATTTATTACTTGTATAATATATTATATTAGCTATAGAATTTAAAGGAAATTTTAATTTGCTTTTGCTTTAATTTTTATCTGGGGAAAGCTAGAATGTATTCCTATTTTAATTGTATTAAGTAGATATAGTTTTGTTTATGGGTAATATAAAAACATATTGTTTCCTGATCAGCGGCTTATAACAGACCTCAGCTGTACACATGCCAGTAATACAAGTCATCTCATCTGTTCAGACGTCTTATTTCCTCCCCAGAGTGATGCATTTGTTCTGTTTAAATAAAGCACATACTCATAAACTGTAATGTCCTGCAAAACAACTAATAGTGGCCCTTTCCTGTCTAAGTCTCTATGGGCAACTGCTTAAATACTATCTCTTTACAGGATCCCTGTGCTACATCAAGTTCAGCACTTATAAACTGGACCCCCTATGTTTTTATGATTTTTTTCTGTACTCGTAATTACTTTAACCAGGAATGGTGATAACCGAAAAATGACTGCTCTGATTAAGTACTTCTGTGTGGCTGAACGTATAAAAGATTTATAAAATTGCTAAATACATACATCTGTCCCTGTCCTTTACAGACAGAATATTTAAAAATACGCAAGGTTAAAATGAATTGTCTTAACATCCCCTGAGTGACTCATGGTGGCCATTAAAATAATAGAAATAATAAAAATAATAATTAAAATAATAGAAACCTGTAAAATAAATTAAAAAAAAACTTATTTTTTTTATTTTTATTTCAAGTGTCTTCGCTGGGCACTGGAGCGGTTCCCAGCTCCTTCATCCGATGCTCCAATGTCTTTGTCGTGTACGAAGAAGACGCTGTATATGCGTGGCGGCGTCACGCATATACAACGTCCTCTCCGGCTCCACTGGATGCACTGGAGCATTGGAAGAAGTTTGGCAGACCTCAACATACAAACCTCTACATACCAGGCAGAGAATAAAGTCTACCCATCTGTAACAAGTATATACTACACTGCGCACAATAGATATAATTACCAAAAAGTTTAGTTGCATCATATATGCACTATACAACACACAGGGGGTAGGGAATTGGGAGAGAGTGGTACAGAGGGAACAGTGGGTGGAAGGTCAGAGGAAGTAAAATAAGGAGGACGAACTTAAACTAAGAATGGGAAGGGAAAATTCTGGACCTGCCCCTGACGAGTCTTTCTTAGAAAGTCACAAAACGAAACCCTGACTTACAGGGAAGTGTGGATGACTTGGATTGAAGTTCACTTAGGGCCAGATTCAGATTTATACCTCGTTCACATTGCCTCAAATGAACTGCCTTTTTTATGAAAAAGCCGGCTTCTAGAAAAAGCTGGCTTTCAGAGCCTCCTTTTTAGAAGGGGTTTTGTAAACAAACAATCACAGCCAACTAAAGCACATTTTCTGAGTAATGATGTTTACTGGTAGCAAAAAGCAGGGTTCAAAGTGAACAGTGCAGACACTGCTTTTTTTTTTTTTTTTTTACAAAAAGCTGGCTTTTGCAGCTAATCTGAATGGTCCTTTTTTCAAAGCCCTCCTATTTCCCCAGCTCTACACCCTGGCTCTTAAACTAGCTTTTTTAAGGCTGGTAATGTGAATGGGGTATTAATTGCAATGAATGTTACAGGTGAGAGATTATGTTTCCTAGCACAAGGCTAATAGTAACACTCGTCAGTATCTGTGTGCAATATGCAAAACTAACATTCATTTTACCCCCCCCCCCCCTTGCAACATGGTTTTGCCCATGAGAGTGTAAGTCATAAGTGTAAATCTGAATCTGGCCCTAAGAGGGAAGTGTGGATGACTTGAGGTTCACTTAGTTAACATATCAGTTTCATTTGTGGTAAAAAATGATAATGATATTGAATGATATTTAAGCTACTTTTATTTCAATATGTTTCATTCTGCAACAATGTAATATATACAGTGCGAAGTGGCAGCATTGAAGGATTATTTGCAACCAGTCTATCACCTCTTCTCGTTAAAAGCCTCTCTCATAATACCATGCAATTATCATATTTGACAGGAATATCTCATTACATTTGCATGTGCTCGTCTTCTTGATCATCACATCTGTGTCACTCTCCCTCTCCAATATTATGTTCCCGGCCTCTCATTGTGTGTTTTTCTGGACATTTTCTTTTCATCTATCCTCCTTCAAAGTGTAGATTTCCATGTCCATTTATTTGTCATCATTTCCCGTAAATGAAGGATTGAGAAATGTGATTAGGAAAAGCTGCCAACTCTCTCACACATGGCTGTAGGTTGTCATTTCTTTGATTAACTGGTGTAAAGGCATAACTCCAGCCTGCTAGGTGAAAATTAGTATCAGAATAGCTTTGTATGAGCTTACAAGTGATTTGATGGGAAGGAAGAGATAGAAGGTTTGCTAGCTGCAGCTGATTTAGTATATTAGGTGGCTGACTAATCTGGAATATAACAATAGGGGGGAGATGCTGCCAATGGATAGTAAGCTCTTTAGTTCTACCGATGTCTTGTGCCACTTCTATTTATGCAGAAAAGTTAAAATTAAAAGCAACACATTACAGCAAACCCACGCAGGCCCAGACAGAGCAGGGGACCGGTGCCATGTCACTCCACAATGGCAGGGGAGAGAGGAAGCTTTCTATCTGTATTGCCTCTATAGTCGCTGCATTCCTGAACTCACTATGGCGTCTAAGTGGCATCTAAATGAGCTTTCGTCTTACCAATTGTAGTCCCGGGACCCGCTATTATTGTTGGTGGCCCCGAACCCACGTATAACACTACTGCCTCCTGGGAGAAACAGAAAGATGGCAGCATGGGGGTGGGGTGTGATTTTGGCAAATTCCCCCTCCCTGCACATAAAAAACTGTATCCATACGGTTACTAATATTTGCTCATCAGTATACAGTGTCATAGAATCTGCTGGAGTATTGTGTGTAAATGCTACATAATTTCCCTTGGCTAGTAGGTCATTTTGTTGAGAGACAGGGATAGTGCTCACACCCCTATTCGCCCCTTCAACAAAAAATAGACAAAAATGTATTGGCAATGATTTTGCCCCCCCCTCATGACAAAATGGACAGTCAATCACTTATAATCACATACCCCCCAACTGTCCCGATTTCAGTGGGACCGGCCTGCTCTTGGGTCTGTCCCTCCTGCCCACCAGTTTTTCCCGATAAATGGACAACTAGTAGCTTTTGAGATTTTACGTTTTTGGAGTTTTTTTTAAATAAAAAGTTACATTTTGCACGGTCACTATGTAAAAAAGCCGGGGCTTAGGAGGAGTCAAGGTGGGGCTTGGGCAGATACAGGGGCGGGACTTATTTGTCGCAATTACGCCACCATAAATGCTTGGAGGTATAAATCAGGACTGTCTTTCTGTAATCAGGACAGTTTTGAGGTATTATGTACCCAGGATATGATAGGCGAATAAGGACAGGTGAAAATTAGTAATCCTTGTGTACTATACTAGCATCTTTACATAGAGATCAATGATCTCCGCTTCAGTATAATCAATCCTACATTTAACAGAACCATGTGTCCAGGATGTAGACTGGGCTGTAGCTTACCTTGGGAGATCCATGCACTAACACATAGATATTATTAAATAACACAAGACGGTGGATAAATGGTGATTCCTTGTCATAATACGCTCTAGTTCATGGAGAAATGACACCTGTAAGGCAGAAAACCACATTACAGCACATTTGTAATAAATAATAAGCAGGGAGGAAAAGTGAGGAAAAGGCAGATATTTGCTAGAGGGCAGGAATGTGTAAGCTGTCCACTATGAGCGATGTGTTTATAAAAGCAACAAAAAGCATTTCCTCCTCATCCATCTCTCTCTGTACCTATTTGCATGGTACACTCCGAACCCCTTCATTTATCACAGCTATATGTGTGTAACATGGGGGTTTCCTATGTTCTCCCTAATAGCATTTGCAGCCCTCCTAATGCATCATTAGCACTAACTGGAATACAGGCCAGTACTACAGAGTCAGATGTGAGGGGTGGAATCTGACTACATGAAAAATTGTAATGCAATCACAGTTTCTATAGTAACTCCATGTCCTAGCAGAGCTGGCGAGAGATGCCCATTTTATTTTATTTCCCAAAAACAAGACAGAGCTACTACATATAACAATAACCCTCTGTGACTCTTTCCTAATTGTGCTGGTGAATGTGTGCAGTCATGATGGTTGATAGATTATTATTCCACCTATATAGTATAAGTATGTATATATATAAGTATGTGTGTATATATATCATGGTTGCCACCTCTCCCTGAATATCATGGAGACTCCCTGAAAAGTGGGTGATCTCCCTGACTCCCTGAAGTGCTGGATAATCTCCCTGATGCTCATTCAGGTGAAGAAGACATTGTGTTATGATGATAGAAATCACACATTGTGTCCTATTGATGATAGAGATCACACATTGTGTTATGATGATAGAGATCACACATTGTGTTATGATGATAGAAATCACACATTGTGTCCTATTTCTATACAGATAATGAAGTTACTGGTTCTCCTATTTACATCTATTCACAATAAATAGTGACAGTGATTATTTACTGACAATTTAAGAAACAATAATTACTGATGCAGCTATTTTTATTGTGAAATAGTTCTCATGGCAGAGCTAGACACACCCATGGGTGGAGCTATCCACAGGACACACCCCTTTGGTGGCACAAGTGACACCCCTTTTGTGCAGCGCTTGTCACAATCTCCCTGAAATCCATTTGCAAAAGTAAGCAACCCTTTTATATATATATACAGTGGTCGAAGTGGAAATTTATAAGTGGGGGTATGGACATTTAGAAGTGGGGGTATGAAAACACTGAATATAATAGAAGTCAATGGAGATTTGTAGTTTTTCAATTACAGCTTTGGGAGAAGTGCCGGTATGACATACCCTCGTAAACCCCCCCACTTCGAGCCCTGTATATATATATATATATATATATATATATATATATACTACAAATATAAATGACCTTTAACAATACACAAATCATATCACCCACAATCACATTATGTCAACATCAGCCACATCATGCCCAAAGCCACTTGTGTCTAACTAAAACAGTGAAACACAGTGGACATACAAGCCTCATCCATGTACCAGCCACCTGTGTCAGTCCCAATAAAAGGACACAAATTGTGTGTTTGCTTTTTTTTTTGGAGGGGGGGGGGAGTTAAAACATTCTCCTTGCAAAATGTTGGCAGGTATGCACCATGGGTCACTCTGAACTTATGCTTCTGTCACTCTCTGCGATTCCCTTTTCCCTCACTGCCCAAATAATTTAGAGTGACAATGGAGACATAGGGGTATATTTATTAAACCGCAGAATTGGAAAAGTGGGGATGTTGCCCATAGCAACCAATGAGATTCAAGTTATCTGTTCCATTTCACATACTGGAGTATGTGAGCTCGGATCTAATTGGTTGCTATGGGCAACACCTCCAGTAGTTTAGTAGCTGGCCATCCACAACAGCATCTAGTGGCCACATTTTAGCCCAAATCGTCTAGTGTGTGGCCACTTAAAAAAAAGCTGGTAAACAATATCGTTGATCAAACGGAATTCACGATTAATCTACAATATTGTTTGTTTACAAATAACAAAATAGGGGAAAAAAAAGGCTGCTCCCCCCTCCCCTGACACTTCCTCTCTGGCTTGAGGATGTTCTGCATGCTTGCCTCTCCAGTGCCCAGGCACGGCTGCAGATAGGTGTATGTATGCGTGTATTATTTTTATTTTTTGACTTTTTTTTTAATCGTTCTAGTGAATGAAAATCGCTCTGTTTATCGGCACCAATATCCACTAGAACATATCACTCTAGTGGATGCCCAGCTTAAGACTCTGAGCTCAGGAGTGTACTTTTCATACATATAATGCAGTTGTTGTAATCCTCTTGTTATGTAGGTTGGATGTTTCTGTGACTTCCTTTGTAGGATCTGATGCGATCTAGAGTCATACAGATTAACACTAATCAGCAAAACTGTAAGGGGGAATCCAGACCAGCATTCTGAAACCTATGTGATCCCCGCTTACCCGACCAGCTTATAACACAACTTCTCTTATGCCGAACCACTGAATATAGAGGAAAACATTGCAGAAGTGGAGTTGTAGTATACTACACATTATTTCAAGTGTACATCAGAGAAATTAGAATGCATGCCGTGAAAGTATTGTGTGCACTGAAGAGCTTGCAGTAGATATAGGTAAAACTGAAGTATATACATTATAAGAGGAACTGGAGAGTACACCTGAGAAATTCAAGTGAATGCAGCTTCTCAGAACAATACGTTTCCTGAGTACTGCTAGTGCAGTCTCCAAGACGAGTCTAACAGTGTTTAAAGTGCTTTATTCTTCATTACTTCATCTCGTTCGGAGTGTAAACAGGTGCTGCACGTAGTCTGTTTCATTATTTGCTGTTTGTTCTTCCAACAAAGGCTGAAAATATAATAAAATGTTTTAGCGCAGATGTTACAACACAGAAACATATTTTAAGGTCTAGCTAAGATTATAGGAGATTAAAGAAAATTTATTTGGATTATCAAAGCAGAAGTTGAATTAAGGAATGGAGGAATTTATTTTAACATTTTCAAGAAGTGCTATAATGATATAAAATTATATTTTAATCGGTAAAAACGGCAGTATATCTTCTATGCTATTCACATCTACAAAATGTAAATGTCTAAAGCAGCTGTGTTGGACAATGTTTATATGGATCTACTTAAACTAAGTACTTATTTATACTTACTGGTTAATATGCTGAACATATTTATAGTAATGAATACATCCAGTGTGTATATATGATAAATATATGATATCGGGCACACCAATGCATTGTGCTAGTTTTGTGTTGCATTTGATGATGGTGCAGAACCGTCGTGAAAGCAAGACCACACAAATGAACTCGCTGTTATATCATATGCTTGTATGACCTCCAACATAAGTTCATGAAAAATGGTATACCCAGGAGAGGGGGGTGGCTTGTCCCACCAGAAGGTGTGTCTATGGCAGCTCTCATTTGCATATATGATAATCTAAGTTTACCATTTATCATATATGCAGTCACCATAGCAGACATGCAGCTACAGTTCTTCTAGTGATCAGACGCTGCAGGTGAGGAAGGTGAGTATAGGGGGTAGGGAAATGCTCGGCCAACACTAACTGTTCCATTCCGAGTACAAGTCGATGCGGCCCCTTTGGCCAGTACAGACCATTAAAAACCAGCACAATACCAGCTAAATAGGTGCAGTTGGAGGGTATGTGCTTGCTGGTAGCTATGATTTTGATAGGTTAGCAATACTACCTCTGTGAGATTTATTACAAAATTGTTTTAGCACCTTGAATCACAGTGTAGCAGTGGCCTATATATGTTGTATACAGTATCTCACTGTCTGTCCTCTTGTAAGATAAGAATCCAAGTTATGTTGAGACAGAATGCGTCTCAGTTCACATGATTATTCCACACAGTAATGTCCATAATTCACTTGGTCATGTCACACATTATGTTCCCTGTTCACACGATCCTACTGCAAACAGTAGTGCTGCTAGAAACTCTGCTCATTTTGTTTCTTCTGTTTTTTTACAGATCTGCTAACCACAAAGTCTCCTAGAATTATTATTCAGGGAGGTCCAGGCAGTTTAGCAAAGGGACTGGCCAATAATGAGCATTAAATCATAAATTCATGTATGTAGTTTCCATATTGTTTTACTGTTATTTAATATTTTGAAACACCCCCTCTCCTCGCGGCGCCCCCTCCAGTAGCCTGACAGGCACTCCCGTTACAGGCACATGTAAGGTGCTCAGACAGTACTTTACCCAATCTTACATAGAGCTGCAGCACCTGTAACTGCGGTACGGAGGGGGAGTGCTTTGAAGGGGGGTGCTTTGCCTCCTTGCACCCCCTATTCCAACGCCTATTCTCCCATCTATTCTAAATGACACCAGTACAATCGATTTGTCGATTTGTTAAAAGAGGTTTGTTACTCAGAACTAATGGTTAAGGAGACTTCATAAAAGGTAAGGAAGAGGTAGCATCTGATCATTATTCTATGTATATATTTCTGAAGTTCCATGTCTGTTAGTATTTTCAGCCATTGTAACGATTCTGCAGGATGGAAATGGGAAATTCAAGATTCACAAGCACTTACTGAATGATCATAGTAAGCCTTTACTGCCTTTAAATAGAAAAAATGTTATATATATATATATATATATATATATATATATATATATATATTTAGCTGTCGGTTATATGTATTTCGAAAAAGAGACTTTTGCAGAGGTGAATGCATCTCCTTGCCACTGCTAACAGTTGAGTTGCAGTAAGGTTCTTAAAAGCAATTTACAGGTGAAACATGAAAGCAGTGCAGCCTGTGCTCTCTGTGCAGAAGCAAAGTTTTCCCGCATATTAGAATAAACTCATTTGCACAACTCATTTCAGCACGGTTCTGATGTACACTTAGTACACATTTTGCCGTACTCTCAAACTCAGACCACTTTTGATCTGAAAATCATTTTTATTCCTGGATGATGAATCTTCTTCCTCCCAAGTGCTTTTACATAGATTTCATATCTGTTTGTGGCACTTTGTAATACTCAGACATAAAGCTGTTTTCAATATATTTGTAACTCCAGGTATTACTGAGGGAAGCATTAAGCTTGAACTCCAATCCTTATATTAAGACTTTACCATTTGCTACATATAACATGTTAGATTCTAAATACATAAACCACTGTTTTTATTAAAGCTAAAAAATAATAACATACTAATTAGAACTGACAGAAATAAGTAACTATGAGGTTCCTTGACAAATAATTATCTAAAAAGTAATAATCAGTTGTGGTCGTGTTGGAGCCCAAGATTCCATGTAAACTGTAAACCAAAACAGAAGATATATTGTAATCCAAAGCATTTAATTAAACTTATTTCTTATTAGAAAACAATATCTAAAAACGGTGTGTAACATTCTGATGAGCTAGCCAAATATAGTGTTGAACCCAGTGTACTTCAATGTCAAACTCACTACCTTTGGGCCAGAAACTGGAAGTAGAACTGTGAGAGGACCGGAATCAGAACAATATGCTGCAGCTATGAAGAAGTAGAAGTCATTTCCTAAAGAGAAATCTTTTATTTTGTCCAAATAATTACTAACATTAGACATCCCGCGGAAACATTTCTTAAAACTGTGGTTGAAGGCAATAGTCACTGAAATACCAGCCAAGTCAATGCTAATGAACGTTACTTACAATTGTTGTATTGTCTATTGACTGGCAATTTGTGCTAGCAATTCAGATTTACTGCACCAGAGGTAAAAGTGGCATCACAAATATATATAAATAGTATATAAATATTTTTACTTTCATTTTTTTTACTTTTCTGTCCTCAGTTAATAACTCTTAACAATAACCTTACCACAGATACGTAGCTTCTCAGCAAAACAATACTGAACTTTAACTTGTGCTAGCTATTTTCTTCTTTTCCTGTCAGTCTACAATAAAATGTCATTTGTAAATGTTGAGAAATAGGATCTCGAATTTTTTTCAAACAAAATATGTGAATTATGATCTCAAAAGGTAATGTGCATTTTTTGCTCTTAAAACTAGACTGATACCAGCGTTGATTATGGTTGTCCACACACTAGAACAGTTATCTTTTCTGCATGATTAACTGCACAATTTGAACAATTTTTGTCTTGGTGAAATTGTTGGTCAATTATCGCCTGCTCACTGTCCCCACACACTGAGCGATTATCACCACAAATGAAATGAAAAATGAAAAGTGCACAGGTTTTCTGCTGTTTTATCGTCTGTTGAAACAAGGGGAGTGAAATAAATTGCTCTAAATTGCTCTAAAATGCCCACACACACACACACCAATATTGGACCATTCAAACAATAATTAATTGGGAAGAACGAAAGACCGAATGATCCTCTGCTGGCCCCTCCGGAGTGATTATCACGCGGCTTCAGCACTACACACTAGAATGATTTTTTGTCCAATTTCCAATAATTGGAGAGTTGGGATAATAGTCGTTATAGTGTGTGGCTAACTTTAATCTGTACAGGGCTCCTCTTCATCTCAGACGATGAAATGATACAATGTTACCTCAGATGACAAAATTATACAATGTTTTCAGTTTTCAAGCCTATCACAGCCTCTTCTGTGTTATACTTCTCTTCAGTCTGTCTCTCTTCGGGGCCGATTCAATCCCGCACGAAGACAGGAATAAGCACGTATGGGATTGAATCGACCCCTTTGACTATTAATTCCTCTATTCTTCCTCTTTTCTCTCTAATTTCTGTCTTCTACCACCACACTAATCTGACACTCTCATCTATCCAAAATCACTTGCACATTTTACCTCAACTGACGCTCACCCACAGCTCTCCTCGCAGTCTCTCTTCGCAATATCTCCTCGTAGTCTCTCCTCGCAATATCTCCTCGTAGTCTCTCCTCACAATATCTCCTCGAAGTCTCTCCTCGCAATATCTCCTCGAAGTCTCTCCTCGCAATATCTCCTTGTAGTCTCTCCTCGCAATATCTCCTCGTAGTCTCTCCTCGCAATATCTCCTCGAAGTCTCTCCTCGCAGTTTCTCCTCGCAATATCTCCTCGTAG
>JABWIB010000270.1:28420-41617 GCA_016617825.1 Platyplectrum ornatum
TCTCCTCGCAATATCTCCTCGTAGTCTCTCCTCGCAATATCTCCACGCAATATCTCCTCGTAGTCTCTCCTCACAATATCTCCTCGAAGTCTCTCCTTGCAGTTTCTCCTCGCAATATCTCCTCGTAGTCTCTCCTCGCAATATCTCCTCGCAATATCTCCACGCAATATCTCCACGCAATATCTCCCCGTAGTCTCTCCTCACAATATCTCCTCGTAGTCTCTCCTCACAATATCTCCTCGTAGTCTCTCCTCGCAATATCTCCTCGTAGTCTCTCCTCGCAATATCTCCCCGTAGTCTCTCCTCGCAATATCTCCTCGTAGTCTCTCCTCGCAATATCTCCTCGTAGTCCCTCCTCGCAATATCTCCTCGTAGTCTCTCCTTGCAATATCTCCTCGTAGTCTCTCCACACAATATCTCCTCGTAGTCTCTCCACACAATATCTCCTCGCAGTCTCTCCCTGCCTTGAGCAATTTTCTGCTGCCATATGCACTCACTCCTTACACACGCGCCGGACACTCACATGCCCCCCTTTACCATACAACCACCACCGTCCCCGTGCTGGGCCCACAAGCCTACAGCAACAAAAGCCATTCCTCACTTGGCAACCCAGGTACCACAATCCCATACAGATCTCGGCCTTGCTCATCACATACAGGGATCTGAACTGAGGCAGCGATTTCATGTTAGTCTCCAGGACTGATTGCTACAAAGAAGGGGTTGGCCTTTTTGACGTCACAGCACATCCATAGTAAAGGCATGTTCTACCAGTTCAGGGGTAAATTCACGCCCAAGCCACACCCTCACACTGCCGGTTTTTGGTTTCTCCTAGGGGTAAGACACCAACAGCCAGCAACCCTAAATTATCTTGTACATAATATGTGGGTTTTCTATTGGTAAGCCCCAAATCTAATGCATTAAGAAGAGAAGCTTTAACTCCCTGTAGCATCTTAAAACCATCCCATAAATACAATAAAGATGAAAGAACACTTTATTCTTTTTTTTTCAGTCTTCAGCTGGAAAACAATATATTAATATGCAATATATTATCCAGCATGAATCCGTTTATGATTTACTTCGTAAAGTCAGAAAAGATATTAAAAAGGTATTTCTGCTTTCTAGTCATGTCCATGTTTACGGACATAGTTCTGAAGAATCCCCTCCCCAAACCCCGTGTCTGTGTTCATGCAGGAAATTACTGTGTGTGTGTGTTTACTTATCGTCTCATCGATGCAATGACTCCAGTGTCACCAGTGTCTTCAGGGATGATCGGGTTGCACTTACCCCTGGTTTATCTTAAAGAAAAGGTGTAAGTGTAGACCTGAACATATCACATAGAACATTGTAGCTGTACGATAACTTTAATCCTTCGAATTCAGCATGGTTTTGCCCAGGTCTATACTTTTTATACTTATTTTCTCTTACATCAAAACTCTGGTGGTTTCCCTTACTCCAGGGCCTAAATTTACTAAGCAGAGAGATTCAAAAGTGGGGATGTTGGCCATAGCAAACGATCATATTGAAGCTCACATTCTCCAGTATGCAAAATGAAACTGAAAGCTTGAATCTGATTGACAACCTCGCTTTTGGGGGACTGTTCGACTGTCTCACCTGCCTACCACCTTGTCCCGCTAAGGGGACAAACTGGTAGGAAAGTGGTGGTTTTTAAATTAAACTACACTGATAGAGACAATGCATTTGTATTTCATATTCATTAACTAACATATTAGATTGTCTTTTAAGAAAATACTGCACATACGTTATTCTGTGGCTTCTTTCAAAATTTTATGCAGCAATAATAAGTCGCATCATCCAAACAAAATGTATTCGTATGTTCCAAGATTAGCTTGCCCGTAACTGCTAGGATATGGACATCTGGTCTATCAAATCACACACAGATGTAGTAAGAATAAATTCTCATTTAATTCACGTCTGTTGTTATTGTGTATAATATTTTGTCTGCATATCTCCAAAAAATAACTGCAAACAACTAATGTGTATGAGTCTGTGGAAAAGACTGTAAGGAAAGTGATATCATTTCATCAGGGGTATCATTCACTCATTGGGGGTATGCATGGACCTAACCAAGTCTTTACTGTACTATTTAAATACCTCCCACCCTTATGAGATCCATGCACATTGGTAAAATGCAAGGTTATGATTTTTTTCAAGCTTGTTCTAGTCAGCCTAGATATAATATTATGTTCTTAACAGAATATATAGTTGACATGTTTTATTTTCAATTTGAACATATGATCAATTTAAATTGAATCGTGATGTGGTATGATTTTTCCGTACATACACCATTTTAATGTACCAAAGTTCCAAACACATTTTCTTAATGCACTACCCCTAACACACCTCTGCTATGAATTGGAAACTGGACACTTATGTGAAATCCGAACTGTGGAACATATGCAGATTGCAAAAAACTTTTCCAGCAACCTGGATTGAGAAAGTAACTGCAGAAAAGAGTGCGCCCTCTATTCTGTGAACACTATGTAGCAGTAGGTCATATGTGCACATAATATACGCATGGGAAGGGGGTGTAAGCCTCAGGCCTTATTTACTATTTAGACCTCTGCGCTGTGTTGCTTTTAAGCAAACCTGGTTCAGAGAAGTTAAGGTAGGGTCCCCTGTCACCTCCAGAGACACAGCAGCCAGGAATCAGCACACCAGTTCAAAACCAAAGCATAAAAAATAAACCCTAGCCCATCTGGGCACTAACTGAACATACAGATAACCTCTCTATTAAAGCATACTGCCCTGACTACAAGCGCGTACTGGGCCTAGCGGATGGTGAACCCTCCGTCTCTTCAACCATCCAACCCCAGGACCCTAATTCAGTATTTACCAAACACTGAACAGCCCTCGACACACACACAAACAATATCCTGGTGTTTTAGAACACAGAGGCCAGAAATATGAAACAAATATACCTTCTCTCCCTTCTCTCTTTCCCATAGATTCTATCACTTTAGCTAAACAATTGGCTGAATCTAGATCCGGTCCCAAAAGTCAGCATCCCATTCCATAGTACTAGTTTAAGGAATGTCTCAGATAAGAAACTCTAGACTTTCCGGGAACTCCACACTGTGCTCCCAGATGAATAGGACGTGTGCACACATTTCCACATTTGCAAATTGGACAGTTTTATTAGATCAGGATTAGGCTTGCTTTGCGTAATATCACTGGCCCTATAAACATAGACATTATAATGTGATGCAGCCCTCATTGTACATTGTAAAGTAAGGAATGGAGAATCTGAGTAATTAAATTGAAACGATTTGTTCTATTTACATTGGAAAGGATAAGTGGTTTAATGGGTAATACTGGGTTCCGATAGAGCAACAGTCAGAAAAACTTGTTGATCAAAACTTTTTAAACATACAAGCTAATCTGATGATTATCAGTGCTTCTGTATCAGTGTGTCCAGCATACACTGACAGATGTTTCGCCCATTTATTGTATAGTTTGTACTCAACTGGTCGTACACTAGGATAATTGTAATGTATTATATGAAATGGATGTCATACTCACCAACAATTTACTGCACAATTTTACATTCTGTTAAATTCTGTTCTACCACCATCCTACCGTGTTTCCCCTATAATAGGACCTACCCTGATAATAAGCCCTATCCTATTTTACAGTAAACTGTCTAAAATAAGCCCTCCCCTCTAAATTAAGAACTATATAAATCACAATGAGGTGTCAGCAGCACTTGGGGGGAACAATGAGGTGTCATAATGTCAGCAGCACTTGGGGGAACAATGAGGTGTCATAATGTCAGCAGCGCAGGTCAATAAAATAAGCCCTACCCCAAAAATAAGCCCTAGGGTGTTCTTTTGTCCTGAAAAAAATAAGACAGTGTCTTATTATCGGGGAGACACAGTAGGTGCTTTGGGGGCAAAATGTGTGTGTCAATGCTGTTGCCCATCCATTGGCAGCAAGTTCAATTCACTTCAATTAGTGAAGTAATAAGTTTTGTTTTCTGGATTTTATATTCTGAATTTAAAGCAATATATGAAACACCCACATCAACTATGGATGCCACCAAATGCCTGCATGGGAAAAGCTATTAAGGTTATTGTCAATTAAGAATCGGCCTTTAAAAAAAAATCAGTTACTTTTGAGTACTTATGGCTTAATGCACGTTCCATACAGAGTTCTTATTGAGACTGGAGCTTTAATCTGGTGAAAGGTATTTTAACATTTTCCCTCACAAAAGCTACTGTTTATAGCAATGCCAAGACACAGGAACATGTCTTAATGCAGGGGACACTGAATTGCCTCAGTGAGACTTCTGCTTTTACCGAGAGACTAATAGCGTCCTTTTAACTAGGCACTCAAAGCTTCAGCTGTAGCTGCGCAAGTGAAACCAGGAAGAGAGCGAAAAGTGGCCTAAAAGCATCTCTAGTCGTGCTGTTTGCCCTCCCTGTGTGAGGCTTTTCATAGTGCTTTATGCATCCGCCAGCGAAGGTTACTTCTTGGAAAACAAACTGGAGTGCGGATCTAGTGTTCTAGCTGAGTGTTAATAGCTGAAGTGCTTTCACCCTGACTCCTATTTCTTGGCTTTCAGTATCATCTGACGATATACGTAGCATCATTTTCTCATATAAGGGAACTGTGCTTACAAATGCACAATGAACTTACAGGCATATCTATATTTCATTTCCATAGTCGGCTTTTAGTAGTATTACTCAGATAACACATCGAGATGCTGCAGTTAATTGGTACATTTATCCCTGAACTATTGTCTCTCATGAGTATTATATCCAATTGAATTTGTAAAAGTTGTATGCAAAGTTTTGAATATAATATATACTAATAATATACTAATTTAATTGAAGCAAATCCGTGTTTCCATGTTTGGGTCGGATACAATTTCTAGTCAATGAATGTCAGCTTTTTTACTGTCCATTTAAAGGTCAAGTCTTTACCTATGTACAATATTAATGTGCCTATTATAGGGAAGAACAGTGCTTCAAGCGGTTAGCTTCCAGTACTAAAGTCTCATGCATGTTCATCATTCCTGGGTGGGAATTAAGACCTTATGCTCAAATGGGACAGGGGCCAATATAAATGACAATATATTCTATATACAGTGCTATAGAATTACTGCCACTATATAAATAATGATAAACAGGATTAAATGGCACTGAGGCTTCATGAAGGATCTCAGAGTCAGGGGTTCTTTTAGTGGGGATCTGTCAGAGAACATCAGTGATCCAAGACCTAAGATACAAAGCACATACGTGGCATGTCTCTGGTGTTGTAATGCTTTGTACCAATGATTGTTCTTTGTATATGTGGACTTTGACCATGCTTTCATGCCTGCTTTATCTTGCATTTAACTTTATATTTTTTAGGTGCCGGGAGGTGCCCACAATGAATGGATTGAGTGTCACTATGCGTCATTACCAAGGTAGGTTCTAATAATCCATTTTCTCTATGTACTATTTTAATCATACCCTACTTAATGCTTTTGTATATATTCTCCAATATATATTGGTAACAGTATTGAAAATCTCTGCCTGTCGAGGGAGAAAGAAAATGGGTGCATGGTTCATGGCTGATCACCTGGCATCTCAGCGATCAGGTGTCGCCCATTCATGTAATGTCCACACTGAAATATACGACTACATAAATACTTAATCCAAAGAAACGCTTCAAATAACTATAAACTATAAATAAAAAGAATTGAGGCAAAGAAATCATTTGAATCTAATTAATTTACTCGCTTTTTAATCCAATGACTAATGTTTGGATTTCTATGTAAATTGCTGCATGTCCATAAATTCATAAAATTACACTCTGTGCTACTGTTACCTATTTTGTACATGCAGTAATCTAATTTTACAAGCTATAACACTAATTGAAATATTACAGTTTAACTTTACCACTCATTTCACATGTGTATATTATACCTTTCAGAGCACTTGGGGATCTATTTGTATTTTAGAATGTAACCCTCAGAAATCTTTACCATTTTCCTTGTAATTCATTCTCCAACAAAGCAGCCAAAGTATAAAATTAAGTGAGAGCTTAGGGTGGATTGGATTACCACAATAGCCTACTAGCATATTGCTTTTTACTAGCATATAATATAAAACTGTAATATAATTTAATAGTCAAGACTGTTCATCCATTAAGCATGTGCTCAGAATCAGTCATTGTTCTATACAACTTTAACTTTACTGCGCAGATCCAGATATGGTGCGGAGCGTTGTAGAGTATGGTGCGGACTATTGTAGTGTGTGGTGTGGAGCATTGTAGTGTATGATGCGGACTATTGTAGTATGTGGTGTGAATAGTTACTGAACGTAGTATTGTATGGTGCGGATCGTCATTATGTATTGTGTGGATCTTTCCAGTGTATGGTGTGGATCTTTCTAGTGTATGGTGCAGATCGCTGCAGTGTATGGTGTGGATCGCTGCAGTGTATGGTGCGGATCGCTGCAGTTTATGGTGCGGATCGCTGCAGTGTATGGTGCGGATCGCTGCAGTGTATGGTGCGGATCGCTGCAGTGTACGGTTCGAATCGCTGTAGTGTACGGTGAAGATCGCTGTACTCTCTAGTGTTTGGATGGTTCCAGTGCGGATTGCTGTAATGTATGGTGTGGATCGTTATAGTGTATGGTGCAGATCTTTCCAATGTACAGTGCGGATCTTTCCAGTGTGTGGTGCGGATCGTTCGAGTGTACAGTGCGGATCGGTCCAATGTATGATGTTGATCACTGTAGTGTATGGCGCGGTTGTTGTACTCTAGGTTTCGGATCGTTCCAGCGTATGGTGCTGATCGCTTTAGTTTATGGTGCGGATCGCTGAATTGTACGGTGCAGATCGCTGTATTGTACGGTGCGGATCGCTGTACTCTAGGGTTTGGATGGTTCCAGTCGGATCGCTGTAGTGTATGGTGCGGATCGTTGTAGTGTATGGTGCGGATCGTTAAAGTGTATGGTGCGGATCGCTGTAGTGTATGGTGCGGATCGCTGTAGTGTATGGTGCGGATCTTGTAGTGTATGGTGCGGATCATTAAAGTGTGTGTTTTTATATCTAAGCATGTGCTTGTGAGCTTGTGTAGATTTTTGGCTGTGATATTTCTATTCCTGATATTCTTGATCACAACAAATAGAAGACATGATTGGCTTTATTAGGATCTACATTACACACTACCTTAACAAAAGAGAAAGAGATGGAGTTTGGGGGGGGGGGGTAATAAACAGACAACAGATTGTGTGATTCAGGGGGGATTCTATAGGTGTAAGTGTTGACTGAATTAACTGTTTAATAGCTTTTTTTATTTAGGCCATTGTGGCTACTCTCTATAGCTATTCTCTTGCAATTGCAATGGTTTTTATCTCTATAATATACCATTTTTGCAGCTGAACAGATTGCAAACAATAAAGTTGGAAGAAGATGTGCTTCCCTTTGGTACAAAGATAAAATTGTAACAACCACATTAACCCAGTTTATGGATGGGAGTTCAAAAAATCCTCATCTACTGAGACATATATTGATAATTGAAATAACCTAATCACCTCTTTCTTAGACTTTTATGGTACATAGAATAAAATAGAAATTTAAATACTTAATATTTTATAAAAACTGTCTAAAACTAAGTAGAATCTGTATAAAGAGCAATCTATACGACAATATTCTGTATGCCGTGAGATAGTAAATGTGCTTCTAATTATTATTATCAGAGCAGATTATTTCTTTTATACATATGAATGGGATGGAAAGCTATAATATATATAAATACATTTGTACATACCCTTTATTGCTGTAGCTTTGTAACAAATGAACCAGGACCTGCAATTATATAGCACAGCCACTGGCATAGGGTAGACATTTGTCTGTAATGTTGCCAGAAGGGAGAGATCTGGGCTTCTATGTCATTTGCACCTCACATAGACTCTTCACATTTGCAACAATTGGTGTGGAACAGATTTCTGGCGTATAAGCAGAATAAGCCCATAGCGGTGTATTTCACGTGCCTCCTAAATCACTGCCAAGCTACCCAGCAGAGACTGTAACTCTGTGTACCCTGCCAGAACCAAGAAACACTCATCTTCTACTATTAGCTAAGATGGATTAAGTAGTAAAATATGGATCCTAATTCTGCAGACTAAAATCCTGCATGTGAAATCCATTTCTAAATGATATTTATTACTACACGAGTATTGAGACGAAGAAAACTAAACTGACACGACATAAAAGTTTGCAGGAAGAAGAAAAATAATATTTGCATGCAGTGTAATGTATCATATATATCATTTATGATACATTATCATTTTTACATATATTTCTAAATATCACATTATATCTTTTTATGTCAGATTTATTATATTTAAGTGATACATTAAAGAATATGCAAAATTATTTTAATGATGAAAGTCTGCATACTGTTGGGCAAAACAAGATTGTGCAAGATTGTCTGGGCATGCATTACTGACAACATATCTTAGTCCAATAGTTATGAGTAATGCGTACAAACTGGTATGTTCCTCCATGTTTGGTGACCCTGGCCCTGGATGTCCTCATTTCGAGAAATAATGGAAAATAATTTCTCCCCCCATTTCGTCTACTGTCTAACATAGAAGACACATTGGGGTATATTTACTAAGCGGTGACATTGAAAAGTGGGGATGTTACCCATGGCAACCAATCAGATTCGAGATCACATTCTGCAGAGTATAAAATGAAACTGAGAGCTTGAATCTGATAGGTTGCTATGGGCAACTTCCCCACTTTCAAATCTCACTGCAATCTCACTGCTTAGTAAATATACCCCATTTTCTGAGAATCTGGCCACCAAATATCCTAGTGGCAAAGTATTGGAAAGATATTCTTGAAGCTAAGTAGAAAATAATGTGCCATATATGTGTCTCATGAGCTCCTTCAGCGAGGTACAATATCCTCTTTTCCACCCCAACCAAACACATTTTGTTGCTTTTCATAAATGTTGCTATTTGGGCAGAAACATTCTATGATAATTGGTGTGAAGGTGTCCATGCTGGCCAATTATCGTGGATTGTACTAAAAATTGTTCTAGTGTGTGGTACTAGGACACGATTATCTGGTCGGAAAGACAATCTGATTGATAATCGTGCCCTAGCTTAATTTTTTCGGTGCCCAGTGCTGCAGAACACCATCCAACTGAGGAAAAAATGTGGAAACAAAAAAAAACCTCAGGACATCCAGCCGCTGGAGGATAGGTGAGTATGAACGGGGCGAGAAGTCCTCTGCTGATTGACAGATATCCCGTCCTGGCAATCAGAGCAGAACTTCTCTCCTCATTCATAATAGTAATAATAGTGTGTGGGGCCTATAATGGGACATTTCTCCAGGGGAATTGCCCCACTGTTTCGTCTCTCATAAACATTACAGTGATAATCGCTCTAGTGTGTTCCCAGCTTGAAAGTCCCTTTCCTTCTAAGACAGGCTATGGGATAACCCTTAATAATAGCAGGTAAATTATTTTTTCCTTCCTTTATTATTATTATTATTATTATTACTTGAGGGCCTAAAAGTACTAAATTGTGGGAACGGAAAAGTTGGAGATGTTGCTCAAAGCAACCAATCAGATTCCTGCTCTCAATTCCTTATTACATACTAGAGTATGTCAGCTATAATCTGATTGGCTGCTATGGGCATCATGTCCACTTTTCCATTCCCGCAGTAACCTGAGCCCAGTAGTTATACTCCTGCAATGTTTAATATAAAAAGCCCCTAAACATGGTCATAGACGAAACATTTTCAGGGCCACTGTTTCTAGAAAACAGAGCTGGTGTCAGTGCTGTGCCGCTTTAGGCTTCTTTGCCAGCGTATATATCTGTTATGGAAACGGTTTATATTCACTGCAGCCTCTTTAGTATTATCTGCTGGGAAGAGCAGACATTATTGTGCCTAAGTACACAATGGTGAAATCAGCCTGTAAGAGGCATTGACAGAGTGAGTTAAGCAGACACACACTTCTGCAATCACAGCGACAATGGGGAAAGATTGCTTTACTGTGAAGGTGTTGAATCGCCATCTATTGATGATGGTTGTTCTGTGAGAAAATAGAAATGTAAAGAGCTGAATCCTCATAAGCGGACTAGCTGCACACAGAGCTCATACATACAGGCTGGCATATTCTTTTGGCCCCTAGATGACAAATGGATAAACTCTGAACTGTGGTTTGATTAAATATTAATGAATGGTAATAATACATTTTAATAGCTGCTCTAACTAGATACAGGAATTAAGTAATCATCACTATCTAAGCATTTAGGCCAAATGTATTGCCATAGTCAGAAACTGCAATAACCATTAAACACGAAAACATTATGCTTAGAAAATACCATCAGAATCAAAGAACTAAAGTAAATTGCTAATTACACACTGTTGATTATATTGTGAGCACAGTTGTTGTCATTTTATTTTAAAGTAATTGTAACACTCATTGTCGATGTGCCAAAATGAACCTGAAATGTGTTTGTGTTCGGAGATGGCTTTAGCTATGGAAAGCTCACAGTAAAGCTAAAGTTTCTATGGTTAATGCTTTAATCTGTATGGGCCCTGTCTTTCACAGTTAGAGCATGCTCCTCTATGCCCTTGGTGGCAATCATATTATTGTTTATTTAGATGACGCCAAAAAAATGTAGCGCTTCACACTATGCAAATCAAACATATGCAATGGAATTGCCCTGTATTTAAAGGACCAGATTTTTTTATTGTCCCAAAGGCATGTATATAATGTATGTAAATCAGCATCTTCATTGGTACATACCCAAATTTGCTTTCAATATCTTTAAGGGTCTTGGATCCAAGATTTAATTAAAACAAACTAAAATTGTATCATTTATATATGGCAAATAATGTAGTCTTGTGTACAACACACACACACACACACACACACACACACACAGATAAAAATATTGGATATAATGAAGTACAAGGTCTATTTAATTAGAACTCCAATATACCAACACCAAGCTGACTGTGCTACTTCCAATGTAAAAGTTATTTGCAATACCATTCAAGTCGTAAAACGATATGTAATCTGATGACGCTATATATAAACCTGTTAATAAATACCACTCAAGTTATGTCTATACAGTATACAAAGGCTGGGCAATAAGTCATTTATCCCCATATCGCTGCAATCTCTGCCACATCCGACCATCATTTGTCTTGTGATGTAGGTACATATGATGTAAATGGAGAAGCTTCCTACATGTGCACCTTGATCTGGCCTCAGATATATTGAGAAGGCGTTGTGATTGTGTGATTGGCAAGGCATTGTAACTATTCACGTATTCAGTCCCGCTACTATTAGTACTATTGTTACAAAAATCATTCTTGTTAGAATAGAGTGTCTTAGATTAGTGATGTTTGTTGACATCTTATTTTCTTTTCTTTCCTTTGGTTAGCGTACACTCAGCTTTTACAGTCTTTGAAGATAGCAGCAAAACCTTTGCACCTCGCACTATGCGAGAGAACTGTTTGGAAAGTGACAGTATACCACCCGAGCATTACTTATTAGTGCCATTAATTTTAAGAAGATGCGTGTAACAAAGACAAATTGTTTTCATTAATTCAGAAGAAAAGAAGGTGACTTTCTGATCTAAAATTGGCGTTTAAAGCATCTCTATTAAGTGTTCTAGTTTTTAAACGGAGTTCACTTTGGGTAGGCAGTAGGTTAAAGAAACTGCTAATTTATTTTCCCAATTACACTTTCTTTACATGGTGCTGCTAGAACAGTATCACTTACTTGCTCTGCGTTCCTCGAGTTTAATGATCTTATTGGCTATTGGAGAGCCTTCACTGGATTTCCCTTTCCTATGTTTTGGAATAGCAGGAGGTTGTTGTTCTATTTAGGTTTATTTATCTACTACTTTCTTTTTAGTTGTGTGGTGTAGTATTCATCATTTGTCTTCATGACTTAAGTGGTTATGACTGTATGCCCACAGCAGCTGTGTTGTCTATAGTGTTTCCAGATACCACTGCTGAGCCTGACATGTTCCACACCTGAAAGACCTGAAATAAATAAACAAGCCTGAGATCCATATCAGAGTCTCTAAACACATCTTATTATTATTATGCCACCATGCTCATGTTTAAGGCTGATTTATTCAAGAAATACTTCTGCTTCTGCAAAAACATTCAAGATACAGGTCTGGATTTAATTACCTTAGCAACAAACATATATCGTTCTCCTGCAGGCCACTATGGCTTTACCTTTGATCAATTCCCTCCTGAAAATAGGAACAAAATAAATCTCAATAGATAAAAATATACAACAAAACTATAAGACGTTGTATGTAAGTCTATGGTAATAAATAATGCTACATACACAACAAACGTTTTCACACAAACAGAATGTAAAAATATATGTAACAAACAAGACGTGGATCCTTATTCTGAATAATGTCTATTACAGTTACGAGCAGAAATATGTACAGATATTCACAATTTCAATGATCTGCTCTTCATTTTAAGTTTTTTTTATATTTTTTACCATTTCATAAAAAAAATATAAAAAGCATGAGGCAGCCAAAACCCATATGTTGGACATTTGCTGGACATCTTCACTACTATGGTCAACCATAGCTTTATCAGTTAAAATATTTATCAATAAAAGATGAGATGTGAATTGCATAAATCTGACTCCATAGAACCATATTATACTAATGCATAGGATTCTGAATCTTGATTAATTCCACGCATTTGGTTCCTGTATATGTGCAATGCGTAAATTGTAAAACAAAGCAACACTATTGGCTTCATTCACTAAAGAATACCTACATTTTCATACCAACACAAAATTCTCTGTATTTACATATATCCAGTATTCCTAGAATACTTGTGTTTCTATAGTGATAGATTAATAATGCATCATCACCAGCCGTTCTATTGAATTGGTACCGGCACCTTGAGAAATACTGTCACTCTGCTCCATCTGTGAACAGAACAAGACATTCATAAAGAATAGAAGAAACAAATATTTCATTCTCTCATCACATCCAGTGTACCTAATGCACTTCCTTTTCCTCCCCTCCTACTTCCCAGTATACCTAAAGAACTTCCTTTTCCTCCGCTCCTCCTTCCCAGTATACCTAAAGCACTCCCTTTCCTCCTCCTTCCCAGTATACCTAAAGCACTTCCTTTTCCTCCCCTCCTCCTTCCCAGTATACCTAAAGCACT
>JABWIB010000270.1:42047-66186 GCA_016617825.1 Platyplectrum ornatum
CTTCCCAGTATACCTAAAGCACTTCCTTTTCCTCCCCTCCTCCTTCCCAGTATACCTAAAGCACTTCCTTTTTCTCCCCTCCTCCTTCCCAGTATGCCTAAAGTACTTCCTTTTTCTCCCCTCCTCCTTCCCAGTATACCTAAAGTACTTCCTTTTTTCCCCTCCTCCTTCCCAGTATGCCTAAAGCACTTCCTTTTCCTCCCTCCCTTGCTCCCAGTATACCTAAAGCACTTCCTTTTCCTCCCTCCCTTGCTCCCAGTATACCTAAAGCATTTTCTATTCCTCCCCTCCTCCTTCCCAGCATACCTAAAGCATATTCTAATTATGCCTCTCTTGCTCCCAGTATACCTAAAGCACTTCAAATGCCATTATTATTACTCATGGAGCAGAGTGAGAAACAAATTGCTGACCCTCACTGAGAATAGTGGGGCAGCGATGTTACATGGTGCTTACATGGATTCCCTTGAAAACTGCAGATTTGTAAATAGCACTAAGTTTATTTTCTTGCGATAATGTCAGTTTTCAATGAACTTGAATAGAGCCCATTGTCTACATATTTTGAATCTTTTATTATGGGCCCCTTTAATCCAGCCTATACAAGCCTGTGTGAACAGGGATCACTTCATGTTGACTCATTGTAGCCTTTGTTTAATAATAAAAAAAAGATTGCATCTCTAAAGGCCACTACTGATCTTGTCCAAATTAAACTTTTCCTCTGTTTAGAAAATGTATGTCTGGAGCATGCATTTGACCATTGCCAGTGACCCTTGTATCTCTACCTAGCTCTCTTGACTACAAATCACTGTTTGTGAAAGCCATGCTCGCATACAGCTTCTATTATGTCACATACCTTGGTTTCATGACATACTGTAGACCTGGAAGGGATTGACAGCTTGAGAATGAAGTCTGCTTCACACTGGTTAGTTCAGATAAGAGTCACCATTGCTTAATAATACACTACAGCTCAGCATTCCTTCATAGCCATGGGGCACAAAATAACTAAGGGTACCTCTGTCTGGAGAGCATTTAAAGTAAACACAGCAGTGGTCTATGCTCCTTTGGATGTTAATCTCTGCTGGCTTCATCCTTTGGGAAAGTAATAAGTGTCTGAAATTCAGCTTTATTCCTCCAAGCCATATAACACTGTGATCAAACAGACTGCTCACCAACCCTTTCATTGCTGTATATGGTCACTGTTGGCACAGCATTAAGAGCTTAAAGAGATGTGGTGGGAAAGTCTGGCTTATTTATTAACTTTAGACAAAACACTTTTTTTTAATTTTGCAGTATTGAGGAACAACTGGCACAATCTTAAACTGCGCACTTTAGATGTACTACTTTACTGGGCACATTACAGTCTGCTCTAACTAAAATCATTTGCAGTATAGGTGAAGGTCTCATACAGTGAAGAAGACATTTAGGCTTGTGAAGACAGAATGGGGCGACACGGACGGGCTCATTCATATGTATGGACACACACATGGATGAGACATCATGCACCCACTTGTACAATTCATGTATGTAGCATGCAAAGTCTTACAGAAGTGATAAGTCATTTCTTACTACAAATGATGTGGTCATGTGTCTATGATTGTAGGTAGGTGCTGAGATGGGTTTGGGAAGAATGGAATTTTCTTCCTTCTTGTCGAGCCCTTACATCTGTTTATCCAGGCTCCCAGTTACCTTGCTTCCCTTAGCTATTTCTCTACTTCCAGCCTTCCAGCGAGTCTATTCTTCCGGTGAGAGTGACTGTGTTCCAACCTCTGATGTGTGTTCTCCTTCTACTGTGTCACTGCTATGTTTTCAGGATTGATGTGTGTTCTCCCTCTGTACCTGCAGTGTTTGCAGAACCACTAGTTCTTGCCCTGTTTATATCCCTTGGTGTCCGTTTTCTTACAACCATCGGAGGTGGCGTCAAGGTGCAGCAACCTGATAGGAATCAGCAGCCCAGCCTATACCCACCATCAGGTAATTAGCTAGGGCCCTAGTTAGACCTAGTAAGAAAAGCTTTAATTATATTAAAATCATATTAAACATGTCTAATGTCTGAAAGAATATAAACAGGCTGAGGATGTCTGGGTGCACAATATAACTTACACTATGTAACAACTCCTCCAAATTATTATATGCTAATGCCCATTAAGCACAATGAATGAAAGCCTGGGGAAAGTCCTGTATTGGGGGAAATCAACTATGGTCTTCTGGTAAATGGTGGTACATAAAAACATTGGACATTATTTATAAAGCTGTGAAAACAGTGAAACAGTGGAGAGATTGCCCATGGCAACCAATCAGCGTTGGAGTAACATTTCATGTTATATATAATTTGCATATTATAAATTATACAGAGCATCTGATTGGTTGACTTTAGATTCAATCAAGAATCTCCATATGTAACGCAAAATATATACCCACCTTATGTTAATATAATATTGTCACAGACATACTGTCCTTGTGGACCCATTGCACAAGCTATTAGAATAGCAGCTGTTATTCTTGCTGATTCTTGCTTTCCAAAACCCATTCTTTAAACTCTAAGTGGCATAATATAATATGGGTGCGGATACTATGACACATTAGGAATCCCTGTCATTGTAGTGCTCACCTCAGTAGAATCCTCGACCAATTCTCCTACAAACTCCAGTTTCTAATTTCCTCTCTGGTCTCCCTCTGACCTTCTGCCTGTTTATCCGGCCCTCAGTCGCACTTCTTACAAAGGTGGAACAATGGGAAGCAGGAAACCCTGTAGCAAATGACAGACAGGGTGCTGACATATCGGACATGTGACAATAAAATAGTTAAGTGCAAGTGCATGCATGGTTTTGTGAAGTGCACTTCCATGTCACTCCATTCTCCTGTGCATTCTTTGGATGAGAACCTCCTCCATGACCCATGGTTCCCATCTCCCCCTGAAATGTGGGTGATCTCCCTGTCTCCCTTCACCAATCTCCATGATCCTGATTCAGTTCAAGGAAAAATTGCATTATAATGAAAGAAATCATTTCTATAAAGATAAAGAAGTCAGCGGTTCTCCTGTTTACAACTTTCACACTAAATATTTGCTGACAATTTAATAACTAATAAATACTGATATTGTCATTTTTATTGTGGAAAAAGTTCTCAAAGCCGATGGATGGAGCTATCCACAGGACAGGATTCAGACTTTATGTGCTATTGGCTTACTCACAACTTACTCAAGAGTGGGCAAATTGTAGGTGAGGTAAAATGAATGTTAGTGTTTGCAAGCAGAGAGAATATATTATTTTTGCATTTTGCACACATCTCTCAACTATAATACTGTTTATAACTAATGAAATTTAACTCCCCTGCAATTCAACATGATTTTGCCCACTCTTGAGTAAGTTGTAAGTGAATAGTGCCAGTAATTCATAGAACCAGATTGTGCGCACGGAGACTGCCATATTAGAAACCATTCTGTCAGCGGGGCATGAAGGGGTGCATGTTGTGTAGCAAGTTTTGAAGTAGTTAAATAGTACGGTAAGGGCCTTCATACTATTCATGGTTCCGCATCACCATCATCTTGAGGGACCGTGCAGAAAGATTACGTATGCCTGTAGGCGCAAGGGATATGGTCTCCCATTACAAGCATGGTAACCTGGATACTCACATCACAGCCGATGTGTCCAGAGCTCCTAACACAGAAGCTGCGGCATAATGAATCTGACCCATGATGATTAAAAAACATCATTCAATCCACTTATAATTATCAGTCTGTAAATATACTTTATAGGTTAAAGGAATTCTTATAAAGTATCCTTAGTTTATATTAGAATGTTATTTATGTTCCATAAAACCTCATAATGTTTCATAATATTGTACATATACCCTACTTGAAAGAAAAGCTTTTTGTTAAGCAAATATTAAAAGTATGGTGGGATGTGGAATCTGACCTATATTACACTAATGTAAACATAGTACTGTATGTAAAACCAAGTGGGAATGAGTATGCTGAGGGCCTTGGTTCTTGTGTGGGTTTTAAAGGTTATATGTTGCATTTTTAATGTATGTTTTCCTTGTCTATCAAAACATAATATAAAACACTTTTTTTTTAGTATTGATGTTTTGTAAAACAGGAAAATGCCAGTGAATGGTATAATATGAACATTGGCAGCGCTAGACCCTGATCTGGCAGCATTGGGTCATTCCCCTGAAGTTGTCACATTCCCCGATAAGTTGTCACAAACATAACTCTGACTGTCGCAGGGCCAGTTGTAAGAACCATGCATTCAACCACACTGTTAAAAATTATTGGGGTATATTTACCAAGCGGGGAGATTGCAGGGAGATTGAAAAGTGGGGATGTTGCCCATAGCAACCAATCAGATTCAAGCTCACATTCTCCAGTATGTAAAATGAAACTGAGAGCTTGAATCTGATTGGTTGCAACATCCCCACTTTCCAATCTCAACGTTTAGTAAATAAACCCCATTGTAGCAAATCAAAGAGCTACTTTACGCTTTTGTTAATAGCAGTGATTATACCAATCTCATGCAAGTAGCATTTCTGAAGGAAGTGGGAGTAATAAAAAATGTCATTCCATAATATATTATAGCCGTATTTTGGATTTAAGAAATCTCTATGTATATGCTGAGGCATAAGTAAATGTATATACGTTATTTATTTATTTTAAAGGAGACATTTAGGCTTTACTAATAATAAGACAATTCATCAGATCAGAGAAACAATACTATGTTGCATTAGTCGCTTCTGAATCCTGGTAAGACATTGCTGCAGGCTCCAGTGCCACTGATATAATAACAATGCCCCTTTGAGTTGTAATGAAAGACGGTGTTGGTGTGCTGCGGATTCATATTGGCAGCTCAGAATTGTTTCCTGGCTGGAGGAACACACATCCTGCTCTAAAGGGCACGTTCCTGCTCTGTGCTAAAAGGTGGCAGTCCTTACTCCGTTTTCTTCCAATTAAATTGTCTCTCTAAAGAAAAACTGGACTGTATTTTTCTAATGTTAACTGTAGTTTTAGATCAAACGCTTCAACTTCTGTCTCCTTCAGTATTAATGCTGTAGTTACTCCAAGGTCTGTAATACAGAATATCTGTTTTGTAATACTCCCCACTGCTACCTTCAGCCGGTTCTGCATGCCTGTGTCTGCTCCCTTAGCCATGCAGATTAGGTTTACCATTCCCGCCTAGTATAAATCTCTCAATGTAATCTTCTAGATTCCGTAAACTAGGGGATCCATCACGGAACATCTGCATGGGCATGTACAAATCGGACATTACACGATTTACGTTTGCATATGTAATGCGGAAGTCTGGATCTTGTCTATTGATATTATGTGACACACTCAATAGTTCTAACAACACAATTGTATAAATAACCTATATGTAAAAAAAACTATTTGAAGTCAAATGATTCCCCTGGTCTGATTCCGACATGTCGAGGTTATCTATGGGTTCTCTTGCTGCTCCTGCCCTGTACACCCTGAAGCCTCTCACTGTTACCTCACTACCGAGGTTGCTCCCCTCCTGCGTACCCATTGCCTATCCTTTCCTGGCTCTATAGCTAGTGGCGGCCTGCCATTGCACTATGCCCCTTGTTACTGGTGACCTGAGTGGCCTTTCTTTTTTCTCCTTCCTCCTTTTCCTTTCCTTCCCTGGCCTTTCCATTTAGCTCTGCCTGCATGAGTATCCCTTTGTATCTCTATACAATACAATTGTATTGTTGTTTATGTGTGTACACTATGTTATTACCTTCCCTGTACCTCCCCTATATTCTCTAAAAAACTATTGATGGAAAAAAATTGGAATATATATGGGAAATAGCACAAAAGCAGTAATAATTGAGTAGTACTAGAGGTACTAGAATCCGATTGATGAATTCAAACTGTGTTCATAATTACAAACATCAGACACAAGCTTATCTGAAAGTCACATATGAAAGTCTTGTCTTAGCACAGTTTTCCAGTATGGAAACATTAATTACATGTCATTGTCATTTATTTATAGAACACGTAAATACCTTTCCTTTAGAATGGAAAACATTTTGAATTATGTTTATTTTGTTTATTTTGGTAGTAATAAGAAAAAAAAAGTTTTTTTTTAATGTATTAGGATACGATTATGATTTTTGGATAAATAATAACAAAGACATATATATATATATATATATATATATATATATATATAAAGTAAATAGGTGTAGGTTCTAAGAAAGGCCCTCAGTAGACTTACAATCTATAAAAAACTTTATTTATTTCAGCATATTAAAAAATATATAGTATAGGTCCAACGTTTCAATCACGTTAGTGTGATTTTCATCATGTAAAAAAATATTAATGCAACAAGACGAGATAGTGTGTGTATATATATATATATATATATATATATATATATATATAATGAAACTAACTTGCATTAATGGCTCTTAGGTTAGCTTATTTACACACACACACACACACACACAATCTATTTTTACTGTGCGGTCTTAACTACAGATTATATCAGAAATGCTAATGCTGTTGAATATTATTGATTTGAAATGTTTATTTAGTGCACATCAATAACAAGCATAGCCAAATGTGGAATATTATCTGTGAATGGTAGTACATGTTTAGATGAAAAATGTGCTTAAATAGGAGACAGATGGGGTTGTGATGTATGTCAGGCCAGGGATCTGATAATAGTGATGATGACCATGCAATGTATGGATGAATACTTTTAGAACAAAGTTTTGTTTCTGATTTTGAATATTTATATTCATATCATAACCAGATCATTACTTACTTTTACCTTTACAAGCCCCATTGTTTTCTATCTGGACAGCACCAATGTTCATTTCCACTAACTGAGAACAATTTGTTATCCCTATAAAAAGACGGAGAACTTTATCTTGCATGTATTGCATGATAGGACAGTTTCTGCATCCCCACATCTGTAAATCAGACGCCGGCCTTGTGAGCTTTCACTCAAAAATGTTCTCCTCCCCTGATGTCTTCAGATTATTATTATTATTATTATTATTATTAACACTTATTTATTAGGCACTACACACAGAATAAGAGGGGGAGAGGGGCCCTACCCGCAAGCTTGCATTCTATATTTTCGGTTGTGGGTGGAATCCCAAGCATATACAGAGAGAACAAACTAACTCCACAAAGAGTCTTGTCCGGGAATTGAACTTACAACCTTAGCACTGTGAGGCGTCAGAGATAATTATTTTTTTAATCTACAATCATACATAATATAATGTGGTACAGTGTTTAATTGCACTGGTACACCTCCAAATTTGTTTTTTTATTTTACTTTTCGACCTAGATCAGAGATTTTGTTAATCCTGGTTACATTGGATTATGGATCTATTGATGTTACATTATATCAGATACCAGTCACAAAAATGTCTTGGTAAATAAATCACATGCCAAAATTATATGTTGTGCCGAAATATGTGCAAAAAACCCTTTTTATAATCTATATATAAACCTTTTTGGGCCATTCCCATTATCAGCTGCCTGCGAGTCGTTCCACTGGCTGTTACTGTGTAACTGCTGGCAATTTTCAGCAGGTTATTCTCTTCTGAGTGATTGCAGAACATTTCCCAGCTATATTGGTAGAGATATTATTGTCATAAATATTCCTAAGAATGTTAGCTTACTCGTGAGAGTGATAGAGAAAGTAATACGGAAATAACCGAATGTTACACACTTTTTGGCAACTTTTAGTTAAACTTCAAAGAGTTGAGAAACAAATGGTCAAAACATCTCTGCCTCCATACACTTGTCATTTCAGGACATATTCCAGGAGTTTCAATGCAGTCAAGCGACTGCATAAATAACTGTTTAAAGAATGAACTTTTTTAAACATTTTGATAAAATACCCATGTATAGATTTTACTGAACCCTGTCTAATTATACATTGTGATGTCCTTCCCAGGGCTCGAGGGGGGGGTTTATATGGATATTTAATTATACGGGTATACCATACCATAAATCTCCATTCACTTCTATTATTTTGTATGGTTCCATACGCCCACTTGTAAATTCCACCACTCCTCCCTACAGATCTGGCCCCCTCACTAAAAATCTTGGACTTTGGATACCCCACACCTTCTCATTTAATATCAGAATAGGATCAGAATCAGGAGTTTCACTTCTCTTAAAGAATAAAATATGAAAAAAATGAAAGATATTTAAAGTCGGACCACAGACCTATTACGTGTGCCATCCTGCAGCTCCGGGAGCATTATGATTGGTAGATGGTTCTAACCAGTCTGTGTGATGAGACTCTGATTGGGGATTAGCCAGATCCCTGACCACTCGGCCTGTGAAGNACCTGCAGTGCTCGTGAAAAATTTACTGAAAAATATAGTTGGTTAGGTTTATAAGGCAAGGTAATCTATACAGAAATATGTCTAGTTATAAAGATTTTAAAGAGCTGTCTAGAGCTAGGTATGCCCCTAGTGACATGAAGACCTCATGGTGCAAACAAACCACCTTGATGACCATGACCACTTTGGGGTATATTTACTAAGCGGTGAGATTGCAGTGAGATTGGAAAGTGGGGATGTTGCCCATAGCAACCAATCAGATTGAAGCTCTCAGTTTAATTTTACATACTGGAGAATGTGAACTCAAATCTGATAGGTTGCTATGGGCAACATCCCACTTTTCAATATCAACGCTTAGTAAATATACGCCTTTGTCTTTATAAAACATAAGGAGGCAGAATATACATCCAAACATGGCAGAAATTGGGGGCATTAAGCTCGGAAAGAATGTTATTGGGGCACATTCCACATGTTTCAATACACAGAGCCGCAGTGACTGTATGCGAGAAAATATATACGCATAGCTTTTCATAAAAATATCCTAAAACATCAAAAAAAACTGCAAAAAACTGCCATATTAATAAATAATTCAGTTGAAATATCATGCAAACTATATTTAGTATACATAGAAATATATTGTTTGTAGGGATATCTTGACATGATGACATTTTGTGTATGCTACACAATAACTGGATTTCAAGATACTCTTCTTCTGCTGTTCAGTCTGACCTACACAGAGAACAAGAGACCGCAATAATTTGTAATTCTCCATCCCATTACACATTACACAGCTTAAAGAATAAATAACTTACTGACATAAGGTAACCTATAACAGCTCCACAAGCATATATTCCGGAGATGGAAAGTAATGAGAAATTACACTTGTTGGTTTCTTATGAAGTCTATGGAAAGGGCAAGCTAGGTTAATGTAGTTTGAACACTATATGGCAGCCCTGTTTATATCATAAGCAGAAGGAAATAATTCTAAGTAGGTTATTATATGTCTAGATAGTCTTATTTGTGGTGTTATCCCAACTTACATTCAACAATGACTCCTTTTCCCAAACTGTAAACACAGATGGCAGTAACTTACATTGTAACAATGGCTGCGCTCTTTCCTCTGGCATCCACTGTGGCTTAGGCTAATTGAATGGTGACCTACAAATAGCCCGGCAGGGTATATGAACAACTGATCCATATATTCCTGAGTAATGATCTATGGACTGAGTTACCCTGCTGATGGATTTCAGCCTGGCGGACTACAGAAGATCGAAAAACTATAAGCAAGGACGCCCTTCTTCCCCTAATTTTCAAGCACATTACAAGATGTTTGAAAATGCAATAAATCTTTCCAGGATGGAAATTCTACTGGTCTATTTTACACCTGACTGCATTCTGCTCATAAAACAGTCCAGCAAAGATCTCCGACAATTAATCAGTTAACTGCTACTATGCCTTTTGTGTGTCTCTCTATTCCAGTTATCCGAACATAGTGAATGTGGAAATATGCACAATATACAGGGAAAATATTAAATGAATTTTTATTTAATTTATTTCTGTAAAACAAAAGATAATCATTGGTCAATCAGAAAATCCAATTGCTCACTGATATCTTGTGGACGGCTTGTGGATGGCCACCTTAAGTCTCGAGACACATGCAACTTGACTATTGTCTAGCTGGAAAAAAAGGAAATGGCTCCTTCCCTACTTAACTTAGAGGGAGATGGCGACAGCGCTGCAGGACTTCAGACACTGACAGGCTGCAATGAAAAGCTAATGGTAAATGTGCATCCCATTTAACTCCCCGCTCTTCAAAATATTGTTAGTTATGGTTTGATAATCAGTGAAAAATTGCACAAGCTGTAGTAAGCCACTGCCTCCAAGGTTACAATGCTATATTACACCCATTAGGACCGTACCCCCTGACTGACCCCTTGAGCCTTGACCCCTGAGCCGTTGGCCCTTCATCATTAATAAGAAAAGAATTAATAATGGGTGTTGCTTCCTTTACATTACATCACTATCACTACAGAGTGGTCCCATACCACTTATGCTGAATGTGGCATGCACATTGGCACAGGTCATACGTTTAATTCCTGGACAAGGTATTATATGTGTGGATTTTGTATGTACTACTCATGCATGCATGGATTTCTCTGGCTGCTATTCTATTCTCGCCAGGTTAATTGGCAGATGAATTAGGGTGTCACTGAAGGGAGAGATGAGAGCTCCAGAGGGAGGTGAGTGCAGGGCAGGTGAATGGAATGGACAGACTAGATGGGCCATGTGGTTCATATCTGCCATCAAATACTGGTACTATTTACCCCTTATCTTTATGTAATATATTATATTTGAACACTGGGCTGAGGAACAGCATGAAGACATTAGGCAGGGAAGTCAGCGTAGCCTTTGGGTTCTGTGTGTAGAGGTGAAAGCTTGGCTTAGGAAATTCTGCCAAAATGGATTCACAACAGTTCTCCTGTTCAGGCCTAAACATGAGGGCCTATATTTACCAAGCAGGGAGGTTAAAAAGTGGGGATGTTGCCCATAGCAACCAGATTCGAGCTCATATTCTCCATTATGTAAAATGAAACTAAGCGCTTGGATCTGATTGGTTGCTATGGGCAACATCCCCACTTTTCAATCTCCTGGCAATCTTCCTGATTTAGGCCAATTTAGGCCGTCATTTAAACATTTCAGGGGAATATATTTACTAAGCGATGAGACTGCAGTGAGATTGGAAAGTGGGGATGTTGACTAATTGGTTGCTATCGTGTCTGTTTATGTAGAAATGGTTTGTTGTTTTTCTTGCTTTGTATTTGGTGGTGTGAGCTAACTGCTAAGGTGGAGATTATGTATGTTACAGAATTCCTAAGTATGTAATATAGTGTCACTTTGTAATGTTAGATGACTTACTATTGTCACATTGCTGCTTCCTAAATGAAGTCATCATTAGTACAAATTACTGCAGGGAAAACACACCTTCATTTATCTCGGTAATACATGTGATTGTATTACAGCTTGTTAGCAGCTAACTGAATAATTACACAATGTGGTGCTGTTCTTATGGTAATTACTGCTCTGTTTTGAACTATACATTTGATTTGTTATTTTGTTTTAGAGTGGACGGATTTAAAGCTTTAACACTGAGCACCAAAGACCTTTGAACTGTATGGACAAAAGACCATTTCCCTGCAAAGTACATACTGTACATTTGGATATGATGTCATTTCACCAGACTTACTATATTATTGAACTTACGAGTGACTTATGAGCGAGGGGGTAAAACCATGATGAATTGCAGGGGGGGGGGGGAAAATGAATGTCAGTGTTTGCATGCAGGGAGAATACTTTATTTTTGCATGTTGCACACAGATAATGACCAATGTTACTGTTACTGTTATTAGACTTGGGCTGGAAACATCATCTCTTAACACTTATAATGTTTGCAACTAATGAATTAGTTTTGTTGTTACATTGTTTTGACCACTTGTGAGTAAGTTCAACAATACGTAAGTCTAGGATCTATTCCATTGTGATCTAAAGAACAAAATATGTCCAGCGAATTAAAGATACAAGAGACTGCATCTCTTACCTTACATAAAAGCAATAAGAGCTATGTATAACAATATTCTGTCCGGCAGGGGTTCCGCTCATGCACATCCATACTTATGAAAGTGGGGGACTGGACGGAAATATGGATCCGGTCCTAGTCATGTATCCTGTTTTTCAGCCATGCATGCTTCTTGTAGACTCAGCTAAACATTCACTTAAATTGTGTACATTTCTCTTCTGAATGTCATGCATTTCCTCAAGGAATCGTGACAGTGTTATAATTCAGCCTGATGACATCTGCTAAACAACTTACTGCTGATCTCCTTTATGTCGTACACCTGTTGACCTGTGTCTTCAACCACCTCATACGTCCAAAGCACGTTGTGCTGTGACCTCTCGCTCAGAAGCTTTGCTCCTCATTAATTGTTGCTCACTATCTAGGATCATATATTAAAACTGTAAGACAACCAAAGACACAACCAGGGACCTATTTTGGGATCAGGCAACCCCTAGATGCAGCATTATTGGTGCTCCCCTCCCCACTATGAAGTTGTATGTGCTGCTCTTCAGTGATATAGATCATAGAGGTGTCATGACGAAGCTCAGACCTGGTCCTGGTTCCTTGTGTTCTATCATGGTAACTTGTGAGACTGACTTCCCTGTCACTCACCAAAGCCATCCTCAACTAAGTGACATAACTTTCTATGTTCTACATGTACCTCCTGGCTATAGCATATCCCCCAATTGTCCCGCTTTTAGCGAGTCTCAGCATCAAAAAGGGGCAGGGCTTGGGTGGGGCGGGGGCGGGTTNTGTCAGGGGTGGGTCAGGCGGTTCCAGGGTCGTGCAGGTCTGGGGGCGGGGCTTAGGTGTCCTGCGGCCCGGACCTTAAAAGTTGGGAGGTATACTATAGGTCCCTACTATCCATAGGTGTTAGAGGGTCTAGCAGCCATTACATGAGGGAGAGCCGTCACACTGTTCTGACTTTTACTGAATTGTGTCTTCTTGTTCCCAGTGTATCAATAACCATAGATGACAAACCGTGATAGAACACTGTCTTCTGGTTGTATGGAGAGTACCATGATTTCCCTATATCACAGATCTGATTGTGTCTATAAATGTGCATTTGGGAAATATAAGGGATATACTTCAGCTTGATTACAGTAATCCTTTACTTAATCCTTGTGAGGCTTAAAATACGTACTCTCTCTAAACCAATTACACATGTTTTTATATGGGCTTATCATGGATGTGTAGTTCAGGAACAGATTGCTTATACCGCTTCTTTTAAGGGAAGTAAGCAACACTTTTTTTTAGCATTACTGCATATGCCAAATGAAAGACGCTAACTAGCGATTTGGGTAGAACAAATGAATAGGTAAGAGGCTGCTGTATAATAGAACAGATGCTGCTGCAATACCATTTACTCCGTTAAATAGATTTAGTTGTGTATGGCGTTCCACATTGCCATTATGAAAAGAAGGCCAAGCTATGTATGCAAGAGCCCGTCCTGTCCCTAAAACCCTCATTCTGCTCTCTGCTTATCAATTAGTGTGATTGAGCAGNTTGGAGATAAAGAGCCTTTTAGCCCATGTCAGCTGCTCTCTGCTTTCCTATTGTATGACCTGAGTTTCCACATCCCTTTTCTGAGACATCACTGCTGAGATACAGAAACAAGTGAGTCCAGTTATGGAAGAATAATTAAACCTTTCTTCTGCTACCAATCTTTGTGATGTGCTCATTGTAATCTCCTAATGCATACGCTCAGTATTATTAAAGTCAGTCTGTTGGGGGTGGCACTGTTCCGTGTTTGCAGACTTTAATCAGATAGGCTTTAATTGCAATAATGAGTAAACAATTAAATGCTTGATAAGATTTTAATTTAATCTGTTGTGAAGTGGGGATATATACAGGATGGGATTGTAATATTATTGTCACAAGTCATTTCTATTTCATATATATGATAAAATAATTTATATATTTTACTACGTCATATACTACATATTTAACCACATAATGCCTAACGCATCTGATTAGACTATAGAGGTTCATGGATACATATTACATATGTCTGATGTGTTTATGTTTAATTAATATGTGTATTTCTCTACTGGACATATATTTGTACATGAGGCATGGAGTTATTCACTGATGATGTCTCATAAACACTGCCCCATTAATCATATAATGTTCCCCGTCATGTATTATGATTGTATGGTATGTAGAGTGAATGTTGCGTACAATCCCACCTGAGCCTAAATTTACTAAGCAGGGAGATTGAAAAGTGAGGCTGAACATAGCAACCAATCAGATTGAGCACTGTTTCATTTTACATACTGGAGTCTGTGAGCTTGAATCTGATTGGTTGCTATGGGCAACATCCCCACTTTTCAATTTCCCTGCTTACTAAATTTAGGCCCTTACATTGCTTTAGGAAGTCTGCCCATATGCAATATATTGATTTGATCATCCCATAGGTGCCTTTTGTAATTTTGTCCCTACAGTGCTTCTTCATAAGATGTCGGCTTGTATATATGGTCAACACAACAAGCATACTTCCCCGCCACTCCACCTCCACTTCCCTGCTCTGTCATTCTCTACACTGGCTTCCTATCCCCTTAGAATTCTCTTCAAACTCCTCACCACCACCTACAAAGCTCTCTCCTCTTCCTCTGCTCCCTACCTCTCCTCATTCATCTACATCCACACACCATTCTGCCCCCTTCGATCCACTAATGACCGCCGTCTAATTTCCCAACTTATCACAACCTCTCATGCACACATCCAGGACTTCACTCGAGCTGCCCTTCTCCACTGGAACAGATTACCCCAACCTATTAGACTATCTACCACCCTCTTAAGCTGACCATACCCGGCACAGACAAATCGGCACCTGTTTCCAGGCCATCCACGGAACGACTTCGTTCCCATGATTGTCTTTTCCTAAACAAACGAACATCCGATGTCGTTTGTTTAGGTTTCCCGGTGTTTGGTCACCGTTGGGGGTTTTCGGTCGTGTCCATCCACGGACCGAATTTTATCCAAAGCTCACGATATTCGTGAGCTTTTGATGAAATTCGGCCCGTGTATGGCCACCTTAAGTCTTTAAACGGTCACTCAAAACTCACTTCTTCAGACTGGCATACCCCTCCTCTACTTAATCACTCTACCCTCTCCCCCTCCTCCAAATGTATTCTGTACTGTCCACACCTTCCTCAGCATGTAAGCTCTCATGAGCAGGGACCCCCACCCTCCTGTATCTACTTCAACTTGCCCCCATCTCCTCCCTCCTGTCTTTCTTCAGTGTAATACATTATACACTTCCCGACCCTCGTAGTTCTTACTCATGCTATGTATGTATTCCATATTTGCTACTTCGTGCTATGGCATTATACCCCATGCTATATGTGATTTCATGTTTGTTATTGTATTGTTACACTGTATCCCATGCTATGTGTGTACTATGGACTGCACTGCGGAAATTATGTGGCACCTTATAAATAAACGATAATAATAATAATAAGTGACCTGTACTAACTGACGTATTGCATCTCATGGCAACAATCTTAATCTTCATTACATAACCCCTGTTGTTGCTAAATATACTTACAGAATAGCAATTCAGTGCTCATTAAGTGTGCATCAAATCTGGGTGTTAGAAATAGGTGTGAAGTGCAAAAATACACATCTGAATGAACAATTAATTGTGGTTTGTATTAACGCAATCTGGACATACTTAACTAAACAGCACAAACCTCTAAACCTCTAATTATCTCAACTTTTACTAGATTTTATGTATTGGTAGTGACAATAAATCAGAAAGATTGAAACTGTATAATAAAAAAAATGAAAAATCAGGACATTGTTATTAATTGTTAATGAAGGGCTGACAAAACAGTGCAAGCAAAACAGCCACACTCTAAACCTGACGTAACTGAAGTTTCGTAAGCGTTAGTTGCGTACTCTAAACATCTGAAACGCAGACATTTTGTGACTGAATCAGGACCAAGGTGATTAAACAATAAATAATTTAAAACTTGTATTTATAAAATATTTTACATTCTACAATGCTTCTGCCTGCATATCATAACTATTGTATTAAATTTAATGTATGAAATTAAGGGCACCATTTTTGAAACCACGATCACATCGATATCAAGCGCTAGAGCTTGTCTTGATGGAAAAAGTAGTTTATGAACCTGAAATTAAAGTGTGTTATATTTACAAAGCTATTATCACCATGTATACCCTGGTAATTGATAGCAGCTACTCAAACGATTGCCAGCACTGAGGGTTTCTCACTCTACTCCAACTATTAAAATAATGCTATATAAAAATGGATTAATTACAAGAATCCAAGTAGTCTCGCCATATTACTCTACATTCCTCCCCCTAATAGCTGTTATTAGGCTGAGGAAGAGGGAAGTATATTGGGAGAATGCTAGTATGCATAATATGTAATTTGAAATAAAATTAAAACCCAGAAAATGGCTACTGAAAATAACCAGGAACACAACTGAGTATTCCAGTGGACACAAAAAAGTCAATAATACAAAGAGTTAAACTTACCTGATGGGATGATGCATCTATGAAGATTTCTAAGTCTGGCATGGTGTTTAGAAATATTTTGAGTCCCAGAAGCTCATCACTACACATGCACCAGATCTTCGATTCACTTCCAGGACAAGCATGTTTCAGATCATTGTGGCATCCAACTATCAGGGAATGTACAGATGTGACACATGTTTCTAAAATACCGCCATGGATTTGTCCCATTATCCATGCTGTCAGTAACTCTAAAAAGTTGCAGTTCCAGCAGTAACAGCTAGGTGGCGCAATGCAGAAGCCACAGGTTGTCAATGGCAGTATAACCTGTGGCTGTTACACATTAGTGCAGCCTTTTAACACATTTCCCGAAATCTACAGAGCCAGAGATGCATACCACGACATGGCGGTATCTTAGAAATGTTATAAAGTGTCACACATATGTAGTTGCCAGGCTAGCAATGTGGAGAAAGTGTCTAGCTTAGCTAATGAGCACTTCAAGCTTCTTTTTCTAACTGGATCATCATAACACAGTGACCCTTCCCTCCCACACACACCTTTCCGAACCCACAAGGGCTATGCTTATGTTGCGTTCGGTCCATGATTGTGTGCACATTGTTTCTGAGCATGTGTGTTGTAAGTTGATTTTCTGGGCCTAAATTTACTAAGTGGGGAGATTGCAGGGAGATTGGTTGCTATGGGCAACATCCCCCCTTTTCAATGAGATTCAAGCTCTCCGTTTCATTTTACATACTGGAGAATGTGAGCTCAGATCTGATTGGTTGTTATGTCCCTGTATGTGGTCCATTATATAATGGACTTTTCCCCTATGTATCTCTCCTATAGGGTGTAAGCTTGCAGGCAGGGCCCCCCTTTCCCACCCATGCATGTTACCACTTCATAATAAATAATAAGTAATAAATAAATAGAAGTCACCAGAGATGTGGCGTACACTAGATATATATAATACATGCACAGAGAATGGTGCAGGGACTGTAGTTTGTCATATAGGAAGTCTAGCTCAGACTATGACGTAAGTGTTAAATGTGCCCCAGGCTATCAAAAGAATCTCAGTGACACAAAAACTTCTTTTTCCTCTTGAATTGAGCCTAATTGGAATGGCTTTATGTAGCTTCCAGACAGGTACAGCAGCAATTTTCTAATAACTCAGTGATAGACAAAAGTACAGATTACCTTTACGAATGATGTTACTTGGCTGAGTTGTCAGGCTTCACAATAGAACCTAAAGTGTGAGGCAAAGATTGCTGGTATTTGTTTGTAATAATAGGAAACCTCGGAGCACCCTAGCCATGGGAATTAAACCATTATGTTGGTAGCACACAATTGACTCAAAATGTCACACTGACCAAAGATCTTTTCAGGTCATTTATACTCTTCAGGGATTCTTTATTTATTTTATGCCAGGATAGATCAAATGCCATGTTACAATTATCTGTCAATAATTAATGAGATTCAGACCACAGCTTTCCTTCCTTTAGGTGTTAATAGCTTATTAAGTGTTTCTTTCTCTCCTTATTTCATATGAAAGGATTATTCTGAAAGTATATTGTAATAAATCTAAAAAAAAGCTCTTAATGTGAGGGAGGATTACTTTATCTATATGATCTAAATAAAGTGGGGGTGTATACAGGGGGGCATGTCACTTCTCCAACTGATTTCATTAAAAACAATAAATCCATTCACTTTTATTATTTTCTATATTTTCATACACTTCTATATGTCAATACCACGACTTATAAATGTCCATACAGCTACCTCTAAATGTCCATACCGCCACTTTCATATGTCCATTCCGCTACTTCTCAATTTCCACCACTGATTATATAATAAAAAATGTGTTCTGTTAGTGTTGTAGACTTGACTTTTATATTCACTAGACTGGAGATTATGGATAGATATAATATGCTGAAATGGGTAATGACCATAATGAGATATTTGTATATATATATTCCCTATATATTTCCTCTATATTCTATTTGTATTTACTTTTATTTAACGTTATGTATTGTAATAAAATTGGCTGATAGAATGAGCTATACCTGGCGTTTTCAGCCAGTATTCTACACAAATGTGCTGAATGCCACATATTATTATTCTATATTGTATCTTGATGGATAGTTATGTTGAAATATATGTTCTGCTAACGATTTTAATTACCTAATTATCTCGAGCTTTTAACTGGCACGCTTTTATCTTGCTTACTGTTGATAAATCATTCTGTTGTAGGACAGGAGATATAATGTGAACTTTAGGGAGCATTAGCAGGGTGAAGGGTTAGCTGGAGTAAGATTGAATAACTGTGAAGGGATGTCCAGGAACTAAACTTTGAAGTAGAGACATCGGTGTCCTGATCTTATAACTCATTATTTGACAGCACATAAGAAAAGTTGTACATTTTCAGTGGTGCACGCAGAACAGGCCAAACAAAAGAAGACGCGCACCAGATCAGCGCTTACTCGGTCATGGCTGGTCTCCTGGCCGAACCAGAGATGAAGCTGCTTCAAACTACAGATTCCTCACATACTCCACATGTATTACATTACATGTGTATTAACTCATGATGGTGGAATGTAACTGAGCACTTGATTACACAGATTGTCAAATTCTAAAATGAAGACCCATTTGGATGCTCATCCTTGTATATTTGTAAGTCAATGAAGATTGTATACACTATTGATTTTTATTAAAACATCTCTCACACAATTCTTTGACTATTAAACGCATTGTTTAATCCATTTATATCGGCACTGCTCAAAGTGTAAATTTAGATGTGTTGATATAGACATTTAGGCCTAAATTTACTAATCAGGGAGATTGCTGGGAGATTGAAAAGTTGGGGTGTTGCCCATAGCAACCTATCAGATTCCAGCTCACATTCTCCAGTCTGTAAAATTAAACTGAGAGCTTGACTCTGATTGGTTGTTATTGGCAACATCCCCACTTTCAATCTCCCTGCAATCGCTCTGATTAGTAAATTTAGGCCCTAGTGGCAGTATGGAAACATAGAATATAATAGAAGTGAATGAGGAATACAGGGACTGAATTGAGGAATACCCTTTACTCTTCTAATGGACTCTGTACAGAGTTAGTTAAATATTGATGGGTTACACCAGTTCCCAGCGCTCCCCCTAGGTGAACTGAAATGTATGATAAAAATGGTATACATTTATTAGTATAATAATTCACAACAGTAATTGCAAAAACTCTTCATCAAGTATTTTATATTAAAATAGTCCCGTTCAATAGCAGTTTTGAAACACCAGTCCAGTGTTGCTACAAAGTCACAATGGCCTAAATTTACTAATTTAAACATAATATACATGATGCTGATGTGTATTCAGCATAGGGACAATTTAGTAAGCAGCCAGTACCCGCAGCAAACCAGAGTACCCGGAGGAAACCCACACATATACAGGGAGAACATATAAACGCCACACAGATAAGCTATATCCTGGCCACTGAATTATGTTGTTAGGAGCTGGAGAACTTGGAGCTGATCCTAAGTTGCGCATTGCGTCTGAATGTGGGCACTGTGCGTGACGGTTTTTGAGTTTTTCCGCAAGAACTCTGAATCGCACATTAACGTCTCCAGGGCTCTGCGCCTCAGATTTTGGAAGTGCGATTAATGGGCGTGCCAGCATATTATAATGAGATTTCGGGACGTGCCTGTTGTTGCGTTTAGAGCTGCGCATTGCGATTATTAGCCATCTGCGGCTTTTTGCTTGCGGCTGCCTGGGGATGGTGCAACTGGTCTAACTGGTCTATTTCCTATACTTTGCAGATCGTTAGCAATAGTTGTAGGAAGTGTTCCCTGGTATGTAAATGTGTGTTTTGTGCAGTGCTTGCACCTTTGATGTGTCATCTCTCGTGTAGCAGCTTTTATATTGGACAATGTGGACTTTTGTGCAATTTTTATTGACAGTCAAAACACTGAAATAATTTACATTATCATTGTTACCAGCTACCGAGTTCTGTGGGACTGTATAATATTATTTACATTTTTTTTGATAATGCTAGGTAAATGACAACAGTCCTACAACATCTTCATTTGATGGGATAAAGTTATTTATGGTATTGAAAAAAAAAAGAAAAAGAAAAAGTATAAAATGTAATGTCAGTGCAGGAAACGCTTAAACTCACTTTAACCAAACATGTGATTTATTATATTTAGGTTGACCAAAAAAGCAAATACATTACATTCATTTTACATTGTTCCCTCAGTTTTGCCACAAAAAAAAAAAGAATTCCATCAAGACGCAAGACGCTAAACTGCCCTGGCCGTGAATTGCGATTTGTGCTTTTTTGCGCGCTATTCACAGTTGCGTTTTTTGCGCCAGTGCAGCACCGTGTTATTGTTAGTTAGTTAGTTAGTCAGTTAGTTAGTTAGCCGCCATCAGGGGGTGGGACAGTCGGTCCAACTGTCCTGGGCTGGACAGAGCGGGGGCCCAGTACTGGCATTATTTTGATAGTCCCTGGCCCCATACTTTCTGACGGGCCCTGTATGTAACACAACATACAGCACTAAGTGACTGTGGATGCAATACTGGAATATATTTCTTTATTAACAGGTTTTTATATAGCGTCATCAGGTTAGGTAGGGCTTTACAATTTTAACAATCAATAAGACATGGGTAGTTATTGTTATGTCCTATGATCCGGTACTTTCATCTCTGTAGTAATAATTATGTGGAAGCCAGAATCTGGATCTGTCACTAGAAATGATGAGTGGCACAAATCACCTAACACATGTAATATAAGGAGTGTAATGAGATTCAGAGTATCGGAAAAGTTAAACCTCTGCTTGGTATTTTGTCTCTCTTCCTCTTTGCTTTATAATTAGACCCTGACTTCTATACAACAGGAACAAATAGGGACAGTTTCAAAGGGGCAGAGAATTAATTGTGAAGGCTCAACAGATGGGAAGTCTGCATTAATTGACAGATCTGTGGTATGTTTGGTTAAATGATTGACAGGCACCATGTAATCTCTTTTGTCAGAGTAATTAGCTAACTTAAACACATCTTTCAAATGACTGCTGAACTTATGGGCAACTGTGTGAAATGTGTCTAAATGGGCAATATAGCTAAATCTGCAATAGAATACTTGTATGTATGTAACGTGCAGCTCACATTGGATGGAATTAAGAAAACTGCTGTAAAATCTCCTAAAATGAAGGAAAGGAGAGAAAACATATTTGGATTTTTATTATTATTGTTTTCACCAAACCACAGCTGGAAACACGCAGTGCTAAGTTGTACAATACAAATACTAACTGAAGCAATATTATTATGTAGATTATTCTTCCATTATGCCACCAAAGCTGATTAAGTCACATGGGCAAATAATGTATATCAGAATAAAGCCAGCCACTATAGGTGCACGCAGTGCATGATCACTGTCTCTAGGTGACTGGGATCAGGATATAAGCTGAGTACATAATGCACAAATGTCATCTATTTAAATACAAAAAAAAATAACTAACTAAAAAAGTCAATTTAAAGTTGCAATTTGCATGCAGACACACTGACGCGATTCACCGTCACAATGTCTCTTTACCATCTGTTCTTATGACATTGTGACATCGTTGATCATGCATATTAGGAGCGCCCTAAAAATCCAATCAGACAATGTTGTTCCACACCATTTAACAGCATTGTTGGGCCCTACACCCTGCTAAGATGTTGGCTATCGTCTGACTGGCATTTCAGAAAAGGCCAGTGTGTCCCCTGCATTGCACAGGGATAGAAACATGGATAACTTCTGTGTGATGACTGGGAAGAATTTCTCATCAGGAATGCAGATTATTTCACAATGACGATTTGTAGACTTCAAACTTCCCTGAGCAGAAGTCTTCTTATCAGGGCTCTAATTTTGATTGACTGGTAGTGCAGCGTGACCTTTAGTCTCCACTGTGAATAACAATTATCTAATTATGAGAAAAATAAGGCTTTTTGTTTCTGTTGTTTTTGCCTTTGGCTATTGATAGCTACAATGTGCATGTACATTAGCATGATAATGTGCAGCAGGTTTCTCCAACAGGGAAGAGGTTAATCTTCAACCCCCTGTTCTCTCCTGTACATCCAAAAGAGGTGTCGAGAGATCTATAAAACTTTCATATTCCACTGCAGTGATCATTCATATATTCTTTATCACGCCGGCCTTTCTGGACAGTATATTTATTCCATGGACTCCTTCCAGAAAATGAGAACTACTTGTTCACGCCAACAAATACAGAATGAAATATCCTGGGCAGAGGAATTGTCTTGGCTAGTGGATATTTTGCTGATGTGAGAGTTTCTGTGAAGATCAATGAGCTTGGTATACCGATGAGGGAGGAACTTGGAAGAAGGGCCGTTCTCTTAGGAGAATAAGACTTCTTGATTTAGAAGTATATCTTTGCTAGAGATGGCAGTCAGTCATGGCAGTCATTTCCTGAGCTCCTGTTACTGTCATCCCACAGACTGGGTATTTTTCCATTATGTATTAATTCAGATACAGGGACACATGATAAAGTGAGCTGGAATGCAGTGCTTACTGAGACTAGCTTGTCAGCCTAAAGGCCTGTGTAACGGATACTCCAGACAGCTGAAAAAACACTATTTTTTGGACAATGTTAAATAAAAGAAAATGACTTTTCCAAAAAATATGTAGTTAATCTGCCCTTGCCATACAGGTCTTTATATACCACCCGGTCCAGATATTAGCTGTATTGCTTAATATGTATGTCTGAAATTGCTATTGGTTAGGAAATCTACACTTTTCAGACATAAATTAACATATCTGCCACACATATAACTTAGAAATGTGCTGACAACAATAACATTTATATATCAATGTCATAAATATAACGAAAGAACTTCAAATATTCCAATCAGTGAGTCCAACACATAGCACCTAATATTTCTACAAGCTGTATAGTCATATAATTATCGTACACTATATATATATATATATATATATATATATATATATATATATATGTGTGTTCATTTTAGTGTACTTTAATATTTTTTATACTATTATTGTATAAAATATTGCTAAATAAATGTGAAATCAATCTAGACATTTTAATTTTCATTCATTTACCTGAAGTAATTAAATTTTTCATCTTCATTATTGCTTCTTTGTTGAATGAGAACCATACTAGTAAATGGGTCCTTCCATTAATTACATCTGTTGCCCTCTGGTTGCAGTTTCTAATGTCCTTTAACCTTTTATAGACACCAGCAGTGAAACACTTCTAGAGATAATCAGTCTGGTCACAGTTGTTAGTAACTGAATAGATCAGTAGAGCTTCTGGAAACAAAGCACTTTACACACTTTCTGAGGCACAGTGTGTGTGTGTGTGTGTGTGTGTATATATATATTTTTTTTTAATGTATGTATTTATTTATTTAAACACACATAGAATATATGTGTGTGTGTGTATCAGCATAACTCTGAAATGCCTGGCAAAAAATACTATGGGGGTAAGACATCCCTAGCACCCCTGGAAAATGGTCAATATTAGTGTTGATTCCATAGTTCTCTGAGATCAAAAAGACTGACAGTGTAAAGGCCATTGTTTTAAGGGTCACGAAGATGTTTGGGGATAGTCCCAATGGGCTGGATTCAGCTTTTCACTCTCATGACTTACACTCATGAGTTACACTCTCATGGGCAAAACCATGTTGAATTGCAGGGGGGGTAAAATGAATGTCAGTGATTGCATGCAGG
>JABWIB010000270.1:83325-97571 GCA_016617825.1 Platyplectrum ornatum
ATTAATGTGATATATGTGAAGATGTTCTATAGCGAACCATGGAGGCAGATTTTTAGAAGTAGTCACTGTTTGTGTTTGCATATTTCATTATGCTACCAATTCAAAATGTGAAAAAATAAAAACGCTGTACTTACCTCTCTGCAGCCATGGCTGGGCATCAGAGAGGTGCTGCTCCCCCGGCACTTCCTCTTCGGCTGGAGAGGAAGTTCTGCTATGAGTGACAGGTGTCCCATCCATTCAGCTGGAAGGGCGCCTGCAAGAATGAATAACTTCCTTTCCAGCAGGAGAGGAAGCACCAGGGGAGCAGCTGGGCACCTCTCCGGTGCCCAGCCATGACNGCAGAGAGGTAAGTACAGGGATTTTTATTTTTATTTTATTTATNTTTTCTTAAATTTTTTTTAGTTAGTAAACTAATGATACCAGTTTTATTGGTTGCTGGCCACACATTAGACAATCTTTGGGGCAAATACACAACAATTGTGGATTTGGGCTAAAATTGTTCTAGTGGATGGCAACATATATTGCCATGTATCCTGAATTTGTTTTTCCACATGTAGAAACATTGGGTCTTCTGATGCCCCGGAGTCTGAATATCTGAATCTCATTCTCAGACACTTATGTTTAAACACCCCCTCCTCCCAGCCCCTTTTCTCTTAACCATGGCAATTAAATAAAAAAAAATCTATGAAATCCAACAAGTGTGGCATTCCAAACAAAGACCTTTGTGTAAACCCAGCTTTCCTTGCTCACTCAGTACGTGTCACAGGGGAGACCAGGATCGTGTTGGTTTACATGATCTGATAGTTGGAGTCACATTCTCTTGATAAGAGAACAGGCTGAAAACTGAAATACTTGAGTCCGCTATAGAAAGCAATCAGTGTTAGGTGTGTATTGGAGATGCTAAGGCTACAGGAGACATCAGTCTGATTCTAAGAGTTACAAGTGTAACCTGTCTGCTGCCTTAAGCTGAGTAATATATCCTTCACATACTGCACCACACGGAAACTGTCAGTCGCCTTGTCACCCTGAGGTGTGATCGTACCACACAGGGAGCTATGCCACAGTGGAACTTTCCGAGCCTTGCTTATGTTGTTGCAGAACTAGGTGTTTATGCATGCATATAAAATGCTAAACGCTACCCAAACTGTAAAAGTGGAGCACACATACATAGCGGAATTGTGTAAGGACTATGAATACCTGGACTTTTAATTATTAACAACGTAGTATAAAACTCTGCTTCCTTTTTAAATGATTCATGTTTTTCTATTTCTTTTTTTATTTCTTTTTTTAAATATAATTTTTATTGTTATATTTTTTCTTTTCTCAGGCTCGAAGTGGGGCAGTATACGAGGGTTTGCCATATCATTTAAAAAAAAAAGAATTTAAAATCTATAAAACACCATTCACTTCTAATATTTTCTATGTTTTCATACCGCCACTTCAAAATTTCCACTTTGACCACTGACCTGTTCCATACAAAAATCATATATATATATATACTGGTTATCTGGAATTATGCCCAACACTGCTCATTCTGGGGTCATGGCATATTTAACGGTTATGTGTTTTGTATATTAATACCCATCAATTTGCAAAAGCTATTAAACTAGCATACCTCCCAACTGTNCCAACTTAAAGTGACTGTCCCCGCTGTTCCTCCCGCCCTGATTTGTCCCGACACATGGCACAAAAGGGTCTGGACTTGGTCCATAGCTGGGCGGGGTTAGTGTCGCACGAGGGGTGGGGCCTAATTGTCCCGATCTCTTGGGGTAAATATTGAGAGCNATGCATTTAGCCAAACAGTATGATTGTCAGTTGCTTTTTCTTCACCAACAGCTTAATCCTGCACTTAAAAGACAACTGTTCACAAAATGACAGNGAGACGCCCATTCATGTGCCAGCATTGGGAGTTAAAGTAAATACATTTATATGAGGATAGAGGTTCACGATTTACACTAAACAGACAGGAATATGACAAGAAAACACATTCGCACTATAATTTTATCAGTTTCATTTTATTTTTCCTTTTCTCACTCGTTCGAAATAAAAACACAGAGAAGCATCATAATGAGTTTAGCAGAATCACACATTGGAGCCGTGTTTTATTCAGTGCTCCGCTCGTTACATAAAATGAAGTAGTCAGAGCTTCAGTTAAACGTATGTTAAGCAGGGAGTATCCTTGGGTCGTTCATAGTCTATTTCCCTTCACTTCAACAGCAATAAAAGCAGAGAAATGATTTCCAGCGGAGTGATGAGTGCCGTGACTGAGTAAAGAGTAGGTGTGAGTGTAAAGATACCAGTTGTCCTGCAGCTTATGCCATTTAGGAACCTCTTTTGTATGTTNGAGGCAGCAGCTTTTGTCTCTTCCTTCAACACCTAGTCTGGCTTATGTCAGTATGGACTATGAGCGCTTGTCTTTTTCAGCCCTGGATTTTCCAATATCAGATCCCAGAGGGTCATTGGGATTTCCAGACGGAGCGCAGCCTGCTCTACCTCCAGTACCTCATTTTTATTTTAGACAGGAAACATTTGCACTAAGTGATTCCAGTGGGACAATTATTGAATCATTTTAAGGCAGATAATGTGTGTCCTTGACTGTGTCTTTGAATTTTAAGAAAGACGCCTATCCCAAGCCAGGTGGAGCCTTGTGGAAGAGATAGCGATTACATTTATAATCGCAAACCCATATGGCAACAAGTAGTAAAACCAATTATAACTCTGGAAAAGAATTGGGAAGGGGTTGAGTTAAAACCTTGGGAATACTTGATGTTGTGCTATAAAATATGGTGTGTTTTTAGCATCTTGCCGAATAGCAATGATAGACATTCTACAGCTATATCTATTATCAGTTAACACTGCATAACTAATGTATTTTGTGTGCTCTCATGTGACTTGTCTGTATGGATAATTTAAACAAACTCCCTTGCCTGTTCCCCATTTGCATGCCAGCATCCAAGAAACATGTTGCTCTGTTGAATGCATATTATCTTTAATAAACTCAATATTTGTTAACAGGGACAGGCTGGTAGATTGTATCTTGGGGAGAAGCCAAAGAATGGCAGTCTATTCTAAACAGTAAAAACAACCCCACAAAATAATAAACATCCAAACATGATGCAGTCTGTCCGGCTTNTGCTAGTTACATGGTAGTAAATCCTTAATTCTGATTATCCCTCATGTCTGTGATCAGGTCTTCACAGTTTCTTGAGTTCTGGGCATGCACATGTAACGGTGATCCGATCACCTTCCCCATTTTCCAGATATGTAAATTGGTAAGTGCAAACATTGCTTAGTTTCAAATTTAAATGTTTGGATTAGGGAAAACACTTATGGTATATAGTTTATTAATTCAGATCACAGTCAATGCTAAATGTAAATGGCATTTATATTCTAGTGATTGTATGTTGCGGGTTAGCAGTTCAGCTTCACTCCTAGGCCTAAATTCACTAAGCAGGGATTTTNCTGGGGATTTGAAAAGTGGGGATTTTGCCCATGGAAACCAATCAGATTCGAGCTCTCAGCTTCATTTTACATACTGGAGAATGTGAGCTCAAATCTGATTGGTTGCCATGGGCAACATCCTCACTTTTCAAATCCCCAGCAAAATCCCCGCTTAGTGAATTTAGGCCCTAGTGAGAGAAGGTTAGGCTTAGACTCATAGAAAGGGAAAGTAACTGTGTAGATGGAGGGTTAGGCTCAGGCAAATGGAAGGTTAGGCTCAGAGAAAGGGAAGGTTAAGTTAGTCTGCGGGAGATGGAAGGATAAGGTCATAGGAAGAGAAGGTTAAGGTTAGGCTACAAGACATGAAAGGTTAAGGTAGGGCTACAAGACATGAAAATAGAGGCAGCCCTAAGCATAGGCTGTATAGGTGGCCGCCTATGGCCCCTATACGGCCCATGCCCGCCGCCGTCATCACCGCCATCTTCCTTGGCCTGCCGGGGAGCTATGTTGATGCCAGCATTGTGTATATGTAAAGACGCCAGATTGACCTTGTATTGTATTAGCAGGAACATGCCGCTAAGGAGTCATAGGCACGCAGTGCACACAGTGTGTTCATACAATGTTCCCTTCACACCAAGGAGGTACTGCCTATAAATCATTGTATGTATATATATATATATATATATATATATATATATATATATATATATATATATATATNTATATATATATATATATATATATATATATATAGTGTGTGTGTGTATAAATGTGTACAGCGGTGGCCCTAGGCACATGCATATAAATATATATATATTCATTCATTCATGTATTTATTTATTTATTTATATTTATTATTTACGCTCCCCCATTTTTGCCTAGGGCCCCGCACAACCTAAGGCCGTACCTGCTTGAAAGGTTAAGGTTAGGGGAAAATAGTACCTGACAGCTCCTGAGTATTCAGATTCATGTCCATTGTGGACACTTGATAAATAAACCCCCTTGTCTCCTGCACTTGTTGCAGGTGATCTGTGGGGTCTCTTGCTGTGCGGAGTTGCAGATCTTCGGGTCACCATCATTTTATAAGACTGTTTATTACATTGGGATTATTACACTGGGCAGGTGCAGGTCATCAGGATGAGGGGATCTGCAGATGGTGTTCTTTTTACAGTCTTTTTTACTATCAGAGCTGACAAACTCTGTCACTATGTAAATGGTTCATAGTGCAGGCCCGCATTTGGAAGGATAGGCCTGCAGTTCCAAGGCGATTGTGGATTGAAAATGTAAATAAAGNGATGAAGGGTGTTTTCATTTGGAAAAGTCCATTATTATAAAAAATGAAGTTATTTAAGGACCAGATCCAGAGCTGAAAATAAGTTAGGAATGTTACACATGGNTAAAACCATGATGAATTGTAAGGGAGGTAAATGTCATCTTTTGGAAACAGTATAAGAGGTGAGAGATGATGTTTCCTAGCACTAATAACAGTGTAACAGTAACGCTGGTCAGTATCTGTGTGCATTAAGCAAAAATAAAATATTCTTCCTGAATGCCAACACTGACATTCATTTTACTTTTCTTGAAATTCGCATGGTTTTGCCCAGGTGTAACTTTCCTCTCTAGTCTGGATCTGGTTCGAACTAATAGACTAAACAGAGTCATATTTTTACAAAGAGGATTGTAATGATATTTACTCATGTAACACCAAGCTACAGACCTTGGAGCTGATCCACAGTATGCGTGGTGCTTCTAAATCAGAGTTGCACATTTTTGTGCAGAAAAGCCCTGTGGACAGGCCTCTCTTCCCCACCCACTATCTGTGTTCCCCATTGTACGGCGCTGCTTACACTGTGTGGAATATATAAGCAATAATAATAATGACCAAAATCTGCTTTACATANCATGTAACACCCCATTTTGTGCCTTAGACTATTTGGATACGCGAGCAGTCGCAGACANTTGCACCTTTACTGGTGGATGTGCAGATCTGGATCAGCTCCCTAAAGTGTATGTGTTATACACTAATCTATTGGCATTCTTAGCTTGGCTTTTGTGATGAGCTGGCAAGGACTTATAAAAGCTTCTGGGTCAGGTAACAGTAGAGCCTTTTGCAGTGGACTGTGAAGGTAGCACACACCATATCTAGTTCTAGCTCAGGGGTAGGCAATATGCGACTCTCCAGGTGACTCTCCCAGCATGCTTTAACTGCATAGACATACTGTAGTTGATATATGCTGGGACTCGTAGTTTGATAAAACCTGTATAGCTGTAGTTTGCCTACCCCTTTTCTAGCTGTATCATTGTGGCCAGTGTCCATAGAGAGGAAATGCTGATCATTCTTAATGTTCATATTACAAATAGAACATCGTCTTCTTTGCCAAAATCCCATAGTCTATAAACTGCAATGCTTTCTATTATTGTGTGCTAAATGAAAGACATCTGCATGGGACGGATATAAGTCTATATATTCATTCTGACCAGTTGTTTTCCTGTAAGCTGCTGCATTTTATGTTTCCTCCTCACTTATGTGTAGTGTAGCTTTAATTATGTGCACGTTGCATGTCAGTATATTTTAACACTTGGCACTGACATAAACAGCGTAAAGCACATTTTCCAAATGAAAAAGACTGCATGTCAGATCCTGTGAGACATCCTCATGTGTTCTGTAGGATTATTGTGTGACTGTTTCTGAAAAGCAAATGTGAACCAGCCAAAGTGTTCTTTTTCTTCACATGTCCCGTCTGGAAAATAGTTGTAATTTGTTATAGCAAAACGGCACATATACACCCCGCCCATTTTCCTTTCTGTGATTACTGATCCCCATTTTGGACACTTACCTGCTGCAGAGTCCAGGGTCTCCCTGTCTCGCTTGTCGGGCTCGTCTCACAGTGCAGCCATATACAGAGTAAATCTCTGCAGGCCTTCCCTCCCCTCACTCCCCAACACTAATATCGCTCCAGTGAGTGGTGCCAATATTCAGGACATTTTTCCATTTTCCACCACCTGTTCAATAAACTTTTCTATTCATAGGGTTACTACTTGCTGTCATCAAGTCCCACCCTAAGTAATGAACAGGGCTTGAGGCAGTGTTTTCCATTATCTCAATCTTGGTCCAGGAAATTTGATGGCTCTACCGGGATGCCGATACCAATGCCCGAAATTTGTGAGTCTACAACCCTGGTGTAGTATAGCTCATAGGTCAAATGGATGCAACCATTTTAAGCTGCAATGAATTTAGACATCAAATTGATGAGGTGATGAGATATCAAACATTTCTTGCCAATTAATGCTGCGCTAGTTCTGTAACTGTAACCATCATCTAGATTATAGGTTCTTAACCAGCGAGGTTTGGTTAGTCAGTCTCAGGGGTTCGGCGTAGGTGTGTTCGTTAATGTACTTTTGCAATTGACACAATGCTTTTATGGCATTTTCAATGTTTCACCATAAGAAACTGATGACTTAATGAACATTTATGCCAATTTTCAAAATGTGTTACATAACTTATGGCAAACATTGGCCTTGATATCTGTACTGTAGGCGCTTGGTGTTTTGCTGGTTTTATTCTTTGAACACGGTGATTTCATTTGTAACTGATGCATGGTTCACGTTGTGCACTAATAAAATATACATCTCTATGTTTTGAATTTGAAAAAAAAATACATTTTATTTTAACTATGAAGCGTCCAGTGAATGCACATATGCAACTTGCGGGGTTCAGTACCTCCAACACAGTTAAGAACCACTGGTCAAGATATTATGCGTATTTTAAATGTTTCTCACTTAAAAAAAACACAGAATATTATATTCTACAAGATAAACAATACAATACAATACAATAATTAAAACCTTTACCTCTGATAAATAATAAGTTCTAAGACTTGATGTTTGCCATGAGATCTTCTCATAATTTAAGGTTCTTCTGTTCATGAGATTACAATGTGCCAGAACTCTTCTCTAAATAGTCCTCTCCTGCCTAGAAATGAAACTGAGATGAGGTTGATTCTTTTTGCTATGTATTCATCTGAGAGTTTATAGAAGAAAGAATTTGGCACTGTGNACTAGCATGTGACATTTTAATGGAGTATCTTTAATGCTGGCCACACACACATCGAGCTCCACTCAGTCCAGCATGACTGCCAATTGCTGACTATGCCGTCACAATTTAAAATGGCTATGTTCTTAAAGGCAAGTCACCAATCATTAAGATATACTCTTAGATGTGTGTCTAAAATGTGTGAATTAGATGATTTTGGAACTGAGATGAAAGTATGCAGTATGCAGTAGTAGGATGGTGCCAGTAGTCCTGCAGTACTTTAAATCAAATGGCATTAACAGGTTTCTATTTCTTTGCAGACCTGGCCACATGGATGCTGTAGAATACATGTCTGGGCCACATGCAATGTACAAAGAGAGAGAGCCGCCCTACTACTATGATGTGGCTGTACCAAACAAAGGTACTTACTCCAGATCTCAGGCACACCAAGAAGACATGTTCCCTCCATATAAGCCATCAGCAGTCAAAGGTCCACTTCGACAAGATGTTCCTCCTTCTCCACCTCAAGGACAACGCTTGCCGGGCTATGGTACTGCCGGGAGGTCAGGGCAGGATCGGTACCAGTACAAGAGCCAAGATCCCAGGCAGAAAAACCCCATGACAGCTGCCGTATAATAGATATCCATATATACGACCTAGAATGTTTGGAGCTGGCGGTGGTATGGTGTATCAAAGGACAAAACAACATGGCTATATGTGCCTTAAAATGAAATTGCCAAAATAGTTTNATGGTACCCTATGGAAAATGTTACAATAACCATCTGTGACGCAGTAAGCTCTCAATGAGTGCATTGTGAGGTCTACTGTCCTTTTTATTAATATAGATTACAACCATATGTATAGATTACTGTATTTCAATTTCCTGAAGATGAAGGCATTTAAGGTATTTGTTTTTCACTTGATTTGTGTGCTAGACACAGGTGGTCATGACATCCATATGTATATATCTTTTCTAAAAATGTAATATAATTGCTGAAAAATGACTAACATAACTGAGTGGTGTTACTGGAAAAAAGCGAATGATACATTCCACATACCAGCCTGCTCGGCCAGTAACCCNAATATACAATATTGTATTACTGCAATAAATGGACACATTGTATTGTAAAATCTTATGTATAACTTCAGATAGAACAAATAGGCNGTGAGCACTTAACCTTGCATATTTTACTTCCCAAAGTCACGGCTAAGGGGGTTATATCTGTCTCTACTTACTACCTCTCTATTGCCTTTTTGCAAACCCTTGGCTCTGGTTTATGCCAGCCTGATGATGTTTGCTGTTTTATACTGAGAACTTATAACTAATAGATATATATAGTGACACGTAAACAATAGATTTTTAACGTGCCTTTAGACAATTTCATGCTAAACCAATTCTGTACTTTTATATGACTTTGTATATGCTACACAGAGGACAACCTAAGTGCAAACAGCATTAACTGTGCAAAGTACAGATAAAACAATGCAAAATGCATGTGGGCAAATGTATTGTGCTTATTTACGTCATAGTGTATTACTATTATATGTACTGCAAAGAGATACTTCATCATAGCATTCTTTCCTAAGGGCCTGGGTATTTCTAAATCACACTGGGCTTAAATTTACTAAACTGCAGGATTGGACAACTGGGGATGTTGCCCATAGCAACCAAGCAGATGCAAGCTCTCAGTTTCATTTTACATACTGGAGAATATGAGCTCAAATCTGATTGCTATTGACAATCCCGCAGATTTGTAAATGTAGGCCTTGTTTACTGAATACAGTCTGCCTATGTATTGTTAGATAACATGCTAATCACTGCAGTAAAAAATATAATTTCATACCCCCAAATGTTCTGCTTTCAGCGGGACAGTCCTGCTTTTGAGTGACTGTCCCGCTTTACCTCCCGCCCCCTCCTTCCCGCCTCACTGTTTGTCCTGATAGGGGCACAAACATTTGCAGCTATCATGGCACTTAAAGAGTTTATTTGTCCCGATCTCNGCCCCNGACATGTTGGGAGGTATGTAATTTTTTATTTCCGATACTCATGGGTCCTTTTAACCTTTTATTTGTTTACAGTTTCTGATGCTAATGACAAATATACATGGTTCTGCGTAACCTGTTTGCTCTATATTAATACATAAAGATACTNCTACACTATTTAATACTAGTAATTCCCCTACGTCGGCAGTAGGCAACCTGCGACTGTCCAGGTGTTGTCAAACTAGTCCCAGCATGCCTTGCCATGTATCCACTATGTCTATGCATATAAGCATACTAGGACTCATAGTTCTACATATAGGGGGGAGGTATATTGGGGTAAAGCAATCCTCTAGTGCAGGGGTAGGAAACCTGCAGCTCTCCAGGTGTTGTCAAACTACAAGTCCCAGCATGCAAAGCATACCCACATCCCCANTTTTCAATTCCCCTGCAATCTCTCCGCTTAGCGAATTTAGTCCCTAATATCTCTTCTTATTCCAACGCATTTAGACAGGAACCAAAACCTGGACATTACAGAATGAGTTAATGCCTTAAAAATTATGGAAAAAAGACAAACCAATAACAAACTGGAAAGAGCTGAACGGTACAAGTATAGTTCATGTTCAAAGTGAATTCAGCCTGCAGAATGTATTGATCCCATACTAAGTGTGCAATCAATACTTTCTGTCACTGCATGCTTTTTACTGTGAAAAATGTATCACAGCAATAGAACATTTTAAACCCCTGGCTATGCTTTTTATTTTATTTTTTGTTTTTCATTTTTCTGCTGAAACTTCCCCCTGCTGTTCTTTTAGTCGCACACATGGGATGTTAAACAGTGTGTCCATTAATATGAGAAAAAAAACAGAGGTTCCCCACAGTGGGGATTTCTTCTCTCTATGGATGGTCAGTTTTATGGTCGATGGGAGGGACAGCCCAAACAACGCAGGGTAAGCTCCACTAGAAGAATGTGAGTCAGACACAATGCAGGACAGCCAAGAAAAACAGTGTGAGCCATGTCAGTTTTTATTACAATACTAAGACCAACTTTCCCTCTGCTGTTCCATACAGCACTTCTATGTGGATACATAAAAAACTTGGCATTAANGTGGATTACTAATTGGAGGCATATACCCTGGAACCAAAATGTTGTTCTAGAGACCATTAAACGGAGTGACTCCACACCTTGCTAAACTTTACTGTGTTTCTCCAGTGAGATGGGTCTTTCCAGAAATTATAACTGGCTAAAAGGAATAGTTGGGTCAACTGTTAAAATGTTGATTTGCTTTTAATGCATTCAAAATACTGCAATGATTGTACACAGGGAAGATATCCTAGAGAAGTACGGCATTATTGCATCTGGGTGCTTTGTGGTGTAGGGCAATGGGGCATTTGTAGGATGGTAGAGGCTACCCTAGGCTTTGCAGGGCCCTAGGTAAAAATTAGAAGGGGCCCCCGCCACTGGCGATCACCCCCCTTCCCCCACTGTAGGTCACAGTCAGTCAGGGCACACTTAGTTTTAGTGCTTAATAAGAAAAATTGCTACCTGTTAATTTTTTATTTTTCATGATTACATGTGCTGTAACTGAATTCCAATTATATATTTCAAGGGGAAATTTAGCATCGAAAAGACTGAAAATGTTGAGTAAATATAAATTCGAGCCATGATATAATAACGACCAGAAGCCAAATCTTTTCAGATTACAGTAATACCCCGTTCAGATTACCAGCAAAAAGCTGGGGTTTTAATGATATTCCTGGGTTTCATGAAAGTTCTGACTTTTTACTGGTAATCTGAACGGGGTATTATAAAAACACCAGGGCCTAAATTTACTAAGAATGGAGACTGCGGGGAGATTGATATGTGCAACATCCCCACATCAAACAATCAGATTCAAGCTCACAATCTCCCTGCTTAGTAAATTTAGGCCCAGGTCATTTTAGCCGGGTCTTAGACCTGGCTAAATAGAATGGGTTTTGCTGGAAAAGATGGGTCCGATGCTGTACAGTGTTGACCTGGGAGTTCCTGGGTCAGCACTGTGCTATGTGAACGGGCTGAGCTGTGTGTCCCTGAGGGGGAGTCTAGAAATCTTTTGTGACATTGTGTATGTACATCTGGACTGTTCCAGCTCTGTCTAATGGATACAAATATCACTTTTCTACCAAAAACCTGGGTCTGACCAAGGTTTATTACCTGGGTAATTTCCAAGTAGAAAAAATATCCCTTTCCACTGTAGAATATTCCCAGGTCAACTGCATTTCCATCGCCTCTGAAAAGACCTGGGTCTTAAAATACTCCTCCCTGGAAGGATCCTGGAGTGACCAATCAGCACTGTTTGGTCATTCCTGGATCAAAAAAAACAGGTGAGAGCTGTTTCCACTGCAGCTAACCCGGGCAAATCCCAGTAAAAACCCTGCTTGTGTCCTGGGTAAAAAACCTGGACCCTTTTTTTTTTTTTAATCTTGCAGCCATTTCAACTGTCAATAAACCTGGGTCAATGTCGGTGGCAAAGGGGTATAAGTTATCACTTATTTCTCATGTGTTCCCAGAATATTGCATGCATTATACACAGTTGGTTAATTTTAATGTAGTAATATGCATTGAATGATGTCGGCTATAAACAGAGGGGGCAGGGCTTGACGTTTAGTAGCTTCATGCCATGTAGGCCAAACGCATNAGCACACATTTTACGAGTCCCTGGGACATTCCATGAGGGGTGTCAGGTGTGGTGTCACTCATCTCACCAAGCTCAGCATAGCACTCATTAACAAATAACTAATTTAAATGCCCAAAATAAACATAAAAGTTGCAATTGTTTTTGTCATGCAGAAATATTTCGCTGTATTTGTCACACCGTGGAAATCTAGTAGTGCTATTCAGTGTAAGAAAAAACACTTCAGGGAACTGGAAGCACAGACAAAGGCAAGCTGTCTAAATAAGACTTGGAGGGAGCAGTATGGGGTGGGTTCTTTAGAAATATTCAACTTGTACATTACAGACTTAGTCCAAAAACAACCTCAGCGGTTCTATCAAACTATTTGTTCCTATTTCAAGACCATTGTTCTGGCATGAGTCACTGGCTCCTGGAAATTTACCAACACAAGGCGCTGATACAAATCTCCAGCTCATTCGCTCATAAAGAAACATCGCTCCCCCCCTTTCCCAATGTAGATCTTAATTTATAATCAACACATCACTTTATGGAGGAGAATAATATTCTGTGGCTTTTTATTGAATGAGATTTTTTTAACCTTTTCTACAAGCTGAAGCCTAATGCCAATTAGTTTGGTTCTCTTTTATTTTTTTTACCTAAACATGTTTAGAATAGAGAATAAAACAGGAGTAAAAGAAAACAGATGTTTATTTGCATCTTCTCAGCACTGAAGGAATCACAGTAATGCTGAAACCTGCTTATCCAGACCCCACTGCTACGCCATTCTTTATAGGGAAACAAGGTGGCCAGATCCCGTATTGTTCTCCACCAGGATTATGTGGATGGCAGTTTTATTGTTATATAGATGTGATGTCCCTGTGCTTGGTGACAAGTAGCAATGTAAGTATTTTCAGATTTATGTCAGGGATGCCGACTCTCCCGTAATGTCCATGAAACTCGCAAATTTCGCGCAGTTCTCCCAGGAGNTGGGCTGAGGCAGTAGTTTCAGGTAGTTCGCCGCCTCGTTACTGTGATAGGCGGGACACAGCCTTTGCCCGGGCGCTGTGGCTTTATGTAAATTATACCCCCTGCCCAACCCACAGGNGAGAGGGGTGCCTTGAATCAATAAAACCCACAGAAGTTATAATAGCTATGATGGTAGTGTGTTTGCTAATTTAGGTTTCACATAGAANATACTCTGACTCTGCACAAGAAAATACTATGTACAGTAGGGACCCATAAGAGTCTATTTGTGGATTCCATTCTAAGATTAGTACCCTAGGTGCCTCTTTGGTATTATATGAAGTGACATAGCATGCTGCCTGATTGTTCTAGTGTAAAGGCAAGGTGTTGCCTCCTGCTTTGAGCACATTAGTCTTCCAAGAATCTAGTGAATTACATTTGATTACTCCTCTGGACTTATAACGTTTAAATCCAAATTACACCGATTACAGGGCTGAACATGTGGTTTGTGAACCATAACTCCCAGTCTATTTTTTCTATATACTTTTTGTATACTGTACAATGTATTGTTTATAATAGTGCAAAAGAAATAATTCTTTAAAATCACCCTGAACCAGAAGAACAAACCGTTTTTATATTTCTCTTTTCCATTGTGTATTATAAATACAACACATTTCTATTCTGCATTGAAATAAAAAGCATCACAAATACTATGCCTCTGTGATTTCTTTTCAGTGCGTGAGTATATGCAGCATATAGATGAACATATGAAATTCTAAATACTGTGTGGGTGGCATTCCACATAGTAGCAAAACACCAGGAGATCAGGGGTTGTATATTTAGTTATGTACTTTTTGAAAATGGCCCGGGTCAATGCAAAGCTTAGTTCACAAAATAAGATCATATCCCTCATNCCACCCTGTATTAGTGTTTTCAGTACATTGGTCTCAACATCATCTGTGATTAATTATAAAAAAAAGAAATATGTGTATTGAACAAATCCTGATGACATTGACACCTTTCCAGGAGAAGTCTATTCCAGCCAAGACATTATACCAACTGGACATATGCACAGCCGCCAATTAGATTGTTACCCCTGCAGCCCCAGCAATACAATCGTGTATGCATATGTATATATGTATATATATATATATATATATATATATATATATATA